>JAJOOR010031486.1:0-18337 GCA_036250505.1 Solanum acaule | reverse complement strand
TCTCATCATCTTCCTCATTTATTTCTACTTCCTCATCTAATTCTTCCTCAAAATTAGTAAAACATCTATTTAAAGTTTCATGATCTACTTCATTTTCGGAATTAAATTCAATAGGTCGTGAGTCTCGTGTAAAAGAAGTTTCATCAACATTAGTATAATCATTAGTATTAATTCTAAATCTAGGAGGTGACAAATTTTTAGAATTAGAACTACTTCCTCCTCCCCTATTATTTTTTCTTTCCGACATTGGTCTTTTACCACTATATTTTTCAAAATTCATGTTTAAGTTTAAAATAATTAATATTATGAAAAACAAGTAAAGATAATATAACAAAAAAATAAAATAACTTAATTAATAAACAAATAAAAAATTAAAGTTGGAACGAATGTACCGAACGTCTACGTAAACTGGGGGGGAGATATCATCCTTGGTGATTTAGAGAACTTGGAGAGTTAGCGGGATATTAGTTATTTGTAAGTGTTTTAAGTTTGAAAAGGTTAAAGGTGTTATGCGTAAGATGAGTCGGGGTATAGTGAACGAACCAGATAAAATTTTGATAGAGCTTTGAAAGAGCACAAACAAGGGGAGTTTGGAGTGGCTAACTAGATTGACTAATTTCATTTTTGAGACGGCTAAAAGTTTGGTGAATGAAGGTAGAGTAGAATGTTTTTGTTATACAAGAACAATGATAATATCATGAACTACAACAATCACAAGGGTATTAAGTTGTTGAGTCACATCTTGAAAGTTTAGGAAAGTGTGGTGCAGATAAGAGTGAGGAAGAATGTATCCATTTTTGAGAATCAGTTTAGATTCATGTCAGGGCGTTCAACTAGTGAAGTCATTCGTAAGGAGAAAGATGCAGAAATATATATAGAAAAATAAAAAGAAATTTGCATATAGTGTTCACTTACCTTGAAAAGGGCCTACAACAAAGTCTCGAGAAGTCCTTTGGCGATGTTTGTAGTCTAAAGGCGTACTAGTGAGTTGCAATAGGGAGATAAAGGACATATATAATGAAGCCAAGACTCAAATAAGACTAGTGGAAGGAGACCCTAAGCATTTTTCAGTCTAGATGGGATCACACCAGAGGTTAGAATTGAGCTTGTTTTCATTTGTCGTGGTGATGGATAAATTAACGAGACATATTCAAGGTGAGGTTCCTTGATTTATGTTATTTGCATATGACATTATTTTGGTCGAGCAGACTCGCAGAAGAGTTAATGATAGATTGGAGGTATGGAGACAAACTCTAGAGTCTAAAGGGTTTAGGTTAAGCAGGACCAAGACAGAGTATTTGTAGTGTAAATTCAGTGATGAAACACATGAGGCAAGCGTGAAAGTGATACTTGAAACACAAGTTATCCCCAAGAGAGAAAGATTTAAGTAATTGGGATCTCTGATCCAAGGAACTGAGAGATCGACAATAATGTCACATATCGTATGGGTGCGACATGGATGAAGTGGATGCTTGCATCTGATGTATTGAGTGACAATAAGGTACCACCAAAACTTAAAGGTAATTTTTATAGCGTGGTGGTTAGACCGGCTTTGTTGTATGGAGAAGAGTGTTGGTCAATCAAGAACTCCTCTCAAGTTCAGAAGATGCATATGAAGGGAATGAGAATGTTGATATGGATGTGAAGGCATACTAGCAACGATAAGATTAGAAATAAGAATATCCGGAACAAACCACCAAGATAAGGGAAGGGAGGCAGAAATGATATGGACATGTGAAAAAGGAAATGTGTAGAAGCCTAGTAAGGAGGTGTAAGAGGTTGGATATAGTGGGGTTGAGGAGAGGCAGAGGTAGATTGAAGAAGTACTCGGGTGAGGTTATTAGGCAGCATATGGTGCATTTTCAGCTTACCAAGGACGTGACCTTAGCTAGGATGGTATGGAGGTTGCAAATAAGGGTAGAAGTTAGTATGTAGTTGAGAGTTGTCTTATTTATAGCCTTTTCATGTCTTCGGTTGGATAAGACTTTAAAGCTTTGTTTCGGTCATAGTATTAGCATATTCATATAGTCTTTAGTTTATGGTATCTTATATCATTTGTGGTTTACTGTGTTTAGGTAATTGCACATTATTTTATAGTTACAGTTCCTTGCATATATGTCTCGTATTACTTTTCTATCAGCTATCATTTTTCTTAAATTATTACTTTAATTTGCTTGAGTCGAAGATCTTTCGAAAACAGTTTCTCTACTTCGGAGAGGTTGTGATAAGGTCTGGGTACACTCTATCCTTCTCAAACCCCACTTTGCGGGATTTCACTGAATTTATTATTGTTGTTGTCTATTTATATACATTATCTATTAATATCAAGATTAACAATGAAGATATAGCTGAAAATAAAATGAATAAGCAAATATCTTACTTTTTTTAAGGAGATTCAAGCTCACCGTGATATATAATTGGTTTAGCAGTATAATTTTTTATTTGTCCCTCTAAGATACAACAACACACAACGTCGTGCAACTCAAATAATTCAAAAGAGTCCAAAACTCCACCAAAGAAACACCTTCCTTCTTTATAAAATGAGATAAGTATTCCCTAAACCGCATGAATTATTATCATATATATATATACATATATATAATAAATTCGGAAAACTTACATAAATATGCTATATTTATCATTTATAGCAATAACATTTTTTCACTTGGACACTTATAATACATTTATAATACAATTTTAATGCATATTACAAAGAACAATTTATAAAACACATATATTACACATTTTATTGATGGATAATACATTTATCATACATTTTAATACACTTATGTAATACATTGTGTCAATTTCTTACCAAACAGGTATAATATATTCTAAAACACTTATAATACATCTATATTGCATGCATAATTGTCTTTTAATAAATAGTGTAGATTTATCATAATATTGCTATGTATTGATATAAATAAAAATAAATAAAAAATATTATTAAAACCAATAATTATTTATTAAAAAAAGTACCCACCCAAATAATTTTTCCTACTAACTCCTTATTGTTTTATCAATTATGTATAAAAATACACAAAAACAGACAAATAAGAGCCCACATTTGAAATTAAACTAAGTGAAGACTGATGGAAGGAATCAGATGAATAAAATGTTTTATTAGAATTTATAAACCCTACCAATTATCATGATCAAGTGAATTTTCTGACGTAGTAGTTTTCAATCACATCATGATATTGTGCATGGCTAAATTATATTGAATTGAATTTTATTTTGGAGTGAATTAGATTAATTAAGTAATTTTTTATTAGAATAGCCAACAATGTTAGATTAGTATTTTTATTTTATTTTTTAGTCTACTTGATCTTTTAAAATCAATTTATTTTAAAAAATTCTTCCAAAAACTTAATAGAACACCTCATTTAGAATAAAATAAAAACACTTTTGCCTCTTTAAAACTTGATCAAATAAGCTATTAATTATTTTTTTTCTTAAATGTGTGATTTTCTTACCTAGTCTAAGGATTTATACATTTTCTATCATACTTCTATAAAATGTGAACTTTTTACAAGACTTACAAAAATGGAACTTTATTTTACGGATGATTTTATTTTATGTGTCTTGCACATGACCATTTGATTAGCCATATTTAAGATTCTAAATCTACGTTTATAAATTTATTTGAGTGGGTACATATATCAAAAAATGTCATGACCCAGCCCGCCGTGATTGATTCCCACACTAACCCTCAGGTGGGAGAATCATTACTACAACCCAACTAAGCAACTTAACGAAAAACTAAACATTTAAAGATACGGAAGTAGGTTTAAATGATGGATAGAAACGGAGTTCCCATAAACTCCAAAAGTTTTAAACAAACTATTGCGGAAGTCAACCCCTAGAACCTGAAAGTCATTGTACCAAAACCCTACCAATCAACAAGTCTAAGGAAAGGAGGTGCAACCCCGGAACTAACATACGAATAAATCTAACTATAGAGTCTTGAGTCCGAAAAGAATGTACTAAACAATAGAGGACCCATGACAGCCTAGAAGAACTGGTTCACCCTTGAATCCGGTCTCGATCGGTGATCTCCTAACTGAGGTATGTCAGTAGCCGCCTGAAGATGCCCTGTACTCAACAAAGAACAAGCAAGTGCAGTATCAGTACACAACCACAGTGTACTGGTAGGATCACACGGCTACTCCAGTAAGCGAAATACAAGTAGGAAATTACAACACAGTAAACACACATATACATAATACATAGTTCATTTAGCTTTTCAGGAGCAACATACAATTTCCCAATATCAATGACAGGTAGACATGAACATAATAATCACAAGTGGTTCTCTCATGGAACACATACCCAAACTATTAGTGTGTCGGAACGTGACACCCGATTCAATGTATGTGTCGAAACGTGACACCCGGTCAAATATATGTGTCGGAACGTGACACTCGATCCAATATATGTATCGAAACGTGACACCCGATCCAATGTATGTGTCGGAACGTGACACCCGATCCAATCAGCACAACCACACTATAATGAATAATACATATAGTTGCATGGTCAAGTAATAGTTTATGGCATGTAGTTGTTCGCACATAATCATTTCATTAGACTCGATTCACATTTCATGATTCACATACACACATGCATACAATGAAGTAATTATCGCGCATATATCACACAAACAGGAAATCAAACCATCACCTACCTCGAAACCACGCTTGAATCCTCCTAAGACACTTGAGCCCTCCCTTTTCGGATTCTTTTTTATTGTTCTTGGTCTAAACACAAGTAATTAACGCAAGGATCAATAAACAAGGTCTAATTTACTCGGATTATAATCAAACTATCAATCTAAGGCCCAAGATCCTAATATTCAACTAGGGCTTTTCCCACTATCAACTTCAGGCCAAAAACCCTTTCCAAACGATAATTACCCAAGATTCTAAGTCCTAGGAATCGAAATACGGATCAAGGAAGTAATTTCCTTACCTCTAGCACTAGAAGTCATGGAAAACTATCAAGAATTTCCCTGGGTCGTCTCCTAGCTCTCAAGAACAAAGTTTTGCAGAAAATAACAATTTTGGGGTTTTTTTCGACTTAAGTTCGAGACTGACCCGCCACAGCAGATCCCATCCCGCCACAGTGGCCCCGTCCTGGCGGTATTAATCCTGCCCTGGCGGCTTGCACGGAGACAAAAGCTCGGTGTTTGAGTTCCAAGCTGTCATTTCACAACACACCTTCAACCCGGGACGTTTTAAAACTACCCTTTCATGCCAAGGTCAGTTTTGGAAGTTCTACTCTCCCGAATTTGATTTCATAAAGTCGTACGGGATCCTTAACGTCTTGGCTATCCACTCAAGTGATCAAATTCATAATTAAACCCCCCATTTATTACCAGATTTCCCTAGACCTCACTTGACTCAGATTTCATCCAAGTCTGGCCTAGGCTAGAAATTTCCAAGTTACTACTCAAAAGTTTTCTGGCCTAAATTTTTTCCCCATTGCCTTTTCCATAACGACGGAAACAGGTCATTACAATAGATACCAATTTACCCATCACTCATCCCCGATGATAAACTAGGAAAAACTGACTAAGGTAAGAGTAGAGTAGTACCTAAATAATTGAATAACTGGGGATATTTGTCTCGCATGTCCTTCTCGATTTCCCAAGTAGCTTCCTCAATTGGACGATGCTTCCATTGAACTTTCACGGACTTTATCTCCTTGATCTTCAACTTTCGTACATCGCAATCAAGAATTGCAACCGGTTCCTCCTCATACTGAAGGTCTTTGTCTAACAGAACTGAGTCTCACTTTATGATGTAATCTCCGTCACCATGTTACTTCTTCAACATGGACACATGAAACACTGGATGGAACCAGATAGGCTAGGCGGTAAAGCCAACATATAGGCCACTGACGCTACATAGTCAAGAATCTCAAATGACCCGATGTAGCGAGGACTAAGCTTGCCCTTCTTGCCGAATCTCATTACCCCTTTCATGGGTGACACTTTTAGAAGAACTTGTTCACCAACCTAAAATGTCATGTCCCTTACCTTGCGGTCTGCATACTTTTTCTGTTGACTCTAGGCTACTAGAAGCTTAACTTGGATACTTCTCACCTTATCTTGAGCATCTTTCACCAATTCAACCCCCAAGGTTTCACATCTACAGCCTCAAACTACCCTATGGGTGATCTATATCCCCTCCCATAAAGTGCCTCGAAGGGTGTCATGTCAATGTTGGAGTGGTAACTGTTATTATAGGAGAACTCACACAAAGGTAAGAACTTATCACAATGCCCTCCAAAGTCAATCACACATGCCCTCAATATGTCCTCTAACACTTGAATCGTTCTCTCTGACTGCCCGTCCGTATATGGATGGAAAGTTGTGCTAAAAGCGAGTTGAGTGCCCAAATCCTCATGCAATTTTCCCCAAAACTTGGATGCAAACTGTGTACCACAGTTTGAGATGATCGAAAGAGGCACCCCATGCAGCCTCACTATCTCTTTCACATAAACCTTAGCCAACTATTGAGCATTATAGTCTATTCTAACTAGAATGAAGTGGGTTGACTTAGTCAATCTGTCAACCACTACCCAAATGGAATCCAAGATCTTAGGGAGACCAACCACAAAATTCATAGCTATCCTCTCCCACTTACATTCAGGGATTGATATTTGCTGAGGCAAACCTGCAGGCCTTTGGTGCTCATATTTTACCTGCTGACAGTTTTGACACTTAGCCACAAACTCAACTATGTCTTTCTTCATGCCAGACCACCAATAAAGTCGCTTTAAGTCTCAGTACATCTTGGTCACACCCGGATGCTACTGGATGGTAACATCATAATCTTTGAGTAACTCCATCCACCTTCGTTGTCTCAGATACAAGTCTTTCTTAGTGAATATATGTTGTAGACTACGATAGTCAGTAAATACCTCATACTTTACACCATAAAGGTAATGCCGCCAGATCTTAAGGGCAAACACTATCGCTGCCAACTCCAAATCATGCGTTAAATAGTTTCTCTCATGCACCTTCAGCTGCCGCGATGCATAAGCTATGACATTCTTATCCTGCATAAAAACAGCACCCAAACCCGAATGTGAAGCATCACAATAAATAATGAAATCTTTACCTTCCACCGACAGTGCTAGAATAGGTGTTATGGTCAGAAGAGTCTTGAGCTTTTGGAAGCTCTCTTCACATTTGTCAGTCCAATCGAAAGGCACTTCCTTTTGGGTCAGCCTTGTTAAATGTGTGGCAATAGAAGCAAAAAAGTTTCACAAACCTTTGATAGTAGCTGGCGAGTCCCACGAAACTCCTAATTTCCGTCACAGAGCTAGGTCGGACCCAATTCTTGACTGCTTAGATCTTTTGGGGATCTACCATTACCCCTTCCCTTGAAACCACATGCCCTAAAAAGGCAACTGAATACAACCAGAACTCACACTTGGAGAATTTTGCATATAATTTATTTTTTCCAAGGACACCAAAACAATACGAATATGGTCGGCATGCTCTTCCTTGCTCGTAGAATAATCCAAAATGTACTCAATAAAGACTATAACAAAAGAATCTAGGAATGGTTTGAACACACCATTCATCAAACTCATGTAGGTTGCATGCGTATTGGTCAACCCAAGCGACATCACTAAAAACTCATAATGCCCATAGTGGGTTCTGAATGCCATTTTTGGTACATCTTTCAGCCTAATTTTTAATTGATGGTAACCAGACCTTAGGTCAATCTTAGAGAAAATCGATGCACCCTACAACTGGTCAAACAGATCATCTATTCGAGCCAACGAATACTTATTCTGGATGGTGACCCTATTCAACTGTCGATAGTTTATGCACATCTTCATACTATCATCCTTCTTCTTAACAGACAAGACAGGAGCACCCCACGGGGAAACACTAGGATGGATGAAACATTTACCCAGATGCTCCTGGATTTGAGCCTTAAGCTCTCTCAAGTCTACCGGAGCCATGAGATAATGAGGGATGGAAATAGGGTGAGTGCCCAATTCCAAGTAAATGTAGAAATTTATATCTTTATCCGGAGGCATACCAGACAAATCGATAGGAAATACTTCCTTAAATTCAGACACTACAGGAATAGACTCAATAGAGGGAGACTCAGCATCTACATCCCAAATATGAGCCAAATATGGCAAACACCCCTGCCCCACCAGTTTCCTAACCCGAAAGAAAGATATGACCTTAGCTGGATTAGGCTTATACACCCATTCCCACTCTACATTTTCCCTACCCGGGATCTTTAGAGATTAAGCACAACATAATAATAAGACAATCAAGTCATGCCTAAGATTATATCAAAGTAAGTCATATCCAGAATAACCAAATCAGCCCAAGTTTGATAACCCATAAATAGAACAGGACAAGCACGATATACATGGGTGACTATGACGACTCTCCAACTGGGGTAGAAATATGGATGGGGGCATCAAGTACATCACAATTCGCATCAAATCCTAAGGCAAACTGAACTGACACATATGAATAAGTAGAACCCGAATCAAACAAAATAGTGTCATTCGGTCACATACAAGAATAGTACTTGTGATCACCGCATTAGATATCTCCGCCTCAGTCTTGCCCAAAAAGGCATAACATTGAGCCCTGTCATCTTGATGGACAACCTCATTGCCTGGTTGCATTGCTCATCTACTTGCATTACTATTTCCCTGGCCTCCACAACATCGTTAATTCCCTCCTCGCCCAGCTTGTGGACGTCCTCTGCCATTATTATCGTTGCCCGCGGGTATCACTACTCTAGTCTGTTGTTGTGTGAGGTCAAACATGCCCGGATGGGGACAATATCTCCTCATATGTCCAGGTTCTCCACAATTGTAACAACTGCGGTCAAAAGATAGCCTGCTGCCCGTCGAAGGTGCGGCTCCCTGGCTATCCTGAATAAAATTCTGATGTGGAGTTCCCGAGTAACCACCTGTAGAAACGGGCATGGCTAACTGAATTGGTCGGGCTGCAAGTGTCGGCCTACCTGAACCTCTGGAGTAAGAACCATGAAAGTTACTGTGTTATTGGGCTTCTTAGCGAAAGCCTTGACCTACCCATCACGTCGAACTCCCTCCACTTTCTTCACAAAGACTATCACCTCATTAAAACTTTTTCCTGCAGAGGTCATATGAACAGACAATACATGTTATTCGGGGTTCAATCCCTTGACAAATAGACGAATCCTCTCCTCTTCAGTAGTTAACAACTGTGTAGCATATCTGAACAAGGCATGGAATTTAGCCTCATAAGCAGCTACATTCATACCACCCTGTTCCAAAGCCATGTACTCATCCTTCTTGCGATCCCTCAAAGTCCGAGGCACATACTTTTCCAGAAACAAAGCATGGAACTGGGTCCAAGGGATAAGACCGGCGATCTGCATTCCATATAGGCTTTCCACCACTGCTTAGCTTCACCTTGAAGCTGGAAGGTCATGAACTCTACTCCATGCTGATGTATAATACCTAAATTGTGAAGCCTCTCATAGCAATCCAAAATGAACTCATAGGCGTCCTCACTCTCCGCACCATGGAACACAGGTGGCTTCAACTTCAAAAACTTAGTCAACATTTTGTGCTCAGTACCAGTCATTACAGGTCCCAATAAGGGATGGGAAAAGGCATTCGTGTCTAATTCTCCACCCACCTTAGGAACAGTAACAGTAATGAGGGGATTGGCTGGGGATTGAGTTGCTTGCACTGTGGGAAGGACTCCAGGGCCGACCAATCCCTTCAGAAAAAGTCATGATATGTTGAGCTAACACTGGGTCTAAGGGAGGAATATATGTAGTCTCAGCCTGTACCTCCTCATCTGGTCCACGATCCTCCTCGTTTTTTATTTCCACATTCTCTTGTACCTCTTCTTGGGGCACATGAAGGGCCTCTTCCCTAGGATCATTTTCAACTGGGCCTCCACTCCTAGCGAGTGCTACCCTTCCTCGACCTCTACCCCTTCCTCTTTTTCTACCCCTGCCTCGATCGTGGCCTCTTGTTGCGGGCTCCTCACCTGGCTCATTGATAAGGGATACGGGCTTGACGTCGTTGTATCACGTATTAACCATCCTCGGACAGAAGAGTGAAAGAGATTAGATACCAATTTGGATCACTAGATACCAATTGGAATCAAGTCATAGCACGAAAGGAGAAGAAGATAGAGAGATTTCCTAAAGTCATGTAGCCTCTTGAAGAAAAGTACAGACGCCTCTGTACCGTTCCGCAAGACTCTACTAGACTCGTTTTGGTACAATGAGATCAACAAACCTAGGGCTCTGATACCAACTTTGTCACAACCCAGTCCGCCATGATTGACACCCACACTAACCCTCCAGTGGGAGAACCATTGCTACAACCCAACTAAGCAACTTAATGAAAAACTAAACATTTAAAGATACAAAAACAGGTTTAAATAATGGATAGAAACGGAGTTCCCATAAACTCCAAAGATTTTAAATAAACAATTAAACAAACTATTGTGGGAGTCAACCCCTAGAACCTGAAAGTCATTGTACAAAAACTCTACCAATCAACAAGTCTAAGGAAAGGGAGTGCATCCCCGGAACTAAACATACGAATAAATCTAACTATAGAGTCTGAGTTCGAAAATAATGGACTAAACAATAGAGGACCCATGGCAGCCTGAAAGAACTGGCTCACCCTTGAATTCGGTCTCGATCAGTGATCTCCTAACTGAGGTATGTCAGTAGCCGCCTGAAGATGCCATGTACTCAACAAAGAACGAGCAAGTGCAGTATCAGTACACAACCACAGTGTACTGGTAGGATAACGCGACTACTTCAGTAAGCGAAATACAAGCAGGAAATTACAACACGGTAAACACACATACATAGTTCATTTAGCTTTTCAGGAGCAATATACAATATCCCAATATCAGGTAGACATGAACATAATAATCACAAGTGGTTCTCTCATGGAAATCATACCCAAACTGTTAGTGTGTCGAAACGTGACACCCGATCCAATGTATGTGTTGGAACGTGACACCCGATCCAATATTTGTGTCGGAATGTGATACCCTATCCAATATATGTGTCGAAACATGACACCCGATCTAATGTATGTGTCGAAATGTGACACCCGATCAAATCAGCACAACCACAATCACAATCACACTATAATGAATACATATAGTCACATGGTCAAGCAACATATCATGGCATGTAGTTGTTTGCACATAATCATTTCATTAGATTTGATTAACATTTCACATTTCACACACACATGTATACAATGAAGCAATTATCTGGCATATATCACACAAACAGGAAATCGAACCATCACCTACCTCGAAACCAAGCTTGAATCCTCCTAGACACTTGAGTCTTCCCTTTCCGGATTATTTTCGTTTGTTCTTGGTCTAAACACAAGTAATTAACATAATGATCAATAAACAAGGCCAAATTTACCTGAATTATAATCAAACTATCAATCCAAGGCCAAAGCCAAGATCCTAATATTCAACTAGGGCTTTTCCCACGATCAACTTCAGGCCAAAACCCTCTCCCAATGATAATTACCCAAGATTCTAAGTCCTAGGAATCGAAATACGGATTAAGGGACTAATTTCCTTACCTTTAGCACTAGAAGTCGTGGAAAACTGTCAAGAATCACCCTGGGTCGTCTCCTACCTCTCAAGAACGAAGTTTTGCAGAAAATTATGATTTTGGGGTTTTTCCCGACTTAAGTTCGCGATTGGCCCGCCGCGGCGGACCCATCCCGCCACAACGGTCCCGCCCTGACGGTTTGCACGGAGATAGAAGCTCGGTGTTTGAGTTCCAAGCTCCCATTTCACAACACACCTTCAACCCAGGACGTTCTAAAACTACCCTTTTACGCCAAGGTAAGTTTCGAGAGTTCTACTCGCCCGAATTTCATTCTGTAAAGTCGTATAGGCTCCTTAACGTCTTGGTTATCCACTCATGTGATCAAATTCATAATTAAACCCCCCATTCATTACCATATTTACCTAGACCTCACCTGACTCAGATTTCGTCCAAGTCTGGCCTAAGCTAGAAATTTCCAAGTCACTACTCAAAAGTTTTCTGGCCCAAATTATTTCCCCTTTGGCTTTTCCATAACGACAGAAACAGATCGTTACAAAAAATTAATTAATTTTAAAAGATAAAAAGAAATAGTTTTTACGGTGAATAGTGTGTTGAAACAAAAGAAACCTATTATTTTATTATATTAAGAAAAATATATATGCATATTTGAGGCAAGATTTAAGAGAGATTTTGGGATAATGGTTTTGTTTCTTTCTAAAAATAATTTATGAATGAAAATACATTTTGAATCCGTAAAAATGATTATGAAAAAAAAGACCATGTGAGTGTTTTTGGTAAAAAAGTTTAATTAATGAGTTTAATAAAGAAGGGTCCCTTTCACACGCTTTCTGAAGATTGGAGTAAGCTTTTTGATGAATAGGTATTTAACTTATGACTTATGGTTTATAAATTAAAAATAATAAAATAAGATTTTTAATTAATAATTTTGATATTTTTGTTATTTTAGCTTAAATAGTGCTTATATTTTTTTTTACTTAAACATTATAAAATTACTTCATTATCTATTTTGGTATAAAAGCAGAACTTGACTTGTTTGAAGTCAAAATAGCTTTTAAAGCATTTTTGTAGTATTTGAATTAAATTTGTAAAATGCTTTTAAGTACTTATTTTTAAATTAAGAAAATCAAAATTATAAGTTAAAATTTCTAGCGATAATTCATATTTACACTGCATAGGATTCATTAAAAAATTATTTTGTTCTAATAGATTTTCTTATTTAGAATTTGAAATCAATATACAATTGCGACTTTTGAGAAATCAATTCAATATTAAATTTTTTTGTAAATGTACATGATTTTTTGTTCTTTTCCACTTAGAACATGTCTCTCTTTAAAGATTTTGATGGTCCAAAATATGAATAGGTTAATTAAGGATATGTTGGGTAGAAAGAAAAACAAATAGAATTCCTAACTCTGTCATTTTCAAATATTATAAATAGTATAGCTCAAAGGTCAACTAAAAAGAGAAATGTTTAGGTAGGAGAAAATTATGTTAGACTATATGTCTTTAACGATTTACATATTTAACTCCGATTTATAGACAAATGATTCCAACATAAGAAAACAAAAAAAGAGCAAAGGAAAATATTTTCCTCCAATTCAGTAATTTTTATACTTATATTTTGGTGTTTGATAAAAAAATATTAATTAAATTAAAATATTCTTATATAATTTAGATACTACGAAGTGAAAGTGAGGGTGTAATGGTCTAGGGTTGGGACAGGGATAATGGATGGGGATTTGGGGTTAGGAGTGGGGTCAGGTGTTGGGGGTGGGTTGGGGTTTGGGGTGATGGAATTATCGCAGTAGAGTTATTACAGTTGTCATGAGTAAGAGTGTTCAATAATTTTAGCTCAAAAATAATATTTTATTAAATTCTACATTTAGTATGTTTAAATAGTATCTATACAAAATTCAATAAGCTTTTACATGCATCTAAAATTTCTGAATTCACCTTTGATTGGTCAGAATTGAGGCACAGTGTTGAAGGTGGGAAAGAGACAATCCTATAAAATGCATGTAAAAGCTTTTATCTCCTAAAATATATATTTTAAAATAACTTAACCAATTAAATATAAAAATTAAAACAAAAATTCCAAAACATTTGTCCAAAAACAGTTTCAACCAAACCAAACACACTCAGAGAACAAAAAGATTCATTGAACTTCTATATATTAGTAATACTAGATATTGGAGCCCGTGCCAACACAGGACCCAATAAATATTACTCTCTCCGTTTTAAAAAGAATGTTATAATTTGACTTGAAATGGAGTTTAAGAAAAAAAAAAGACTTTTTAATCCGATGGTTCTAAATTAAAATTAGGTCAAATGTATCAAAAATGTCCTTTAATCTTGTAGTTTTAAACATGTCATGTGAAAAATTGAAGTTAAAGTGTTGCTAAAAAAGAAAATGAGTCATTCTTTTTTAAATAGACTAAAAAAGAAATGATGACATTCTTTTTTAAATAGAGGAAGTACTTATTTTGTTTCAATTTATGTAACATATAAATGAGATTTAAATAGTCAATCAGTTTAAAAAACATAATTTGTGAAAATTATAAATTATAAATTGTTATGATTTATAATACTTTTTACATATTTTTCAGATAATATTATTCATTCTCTCTCAATTTATGTGACGTAGAATTTCGCGAGTCAAACAATTATTTTTTTATGTCTTTTAAAGTTATTGTGATTTGTAATAGTTTTTATGTCATTTTCAAATAAGATATGTTACTCCTTTTGTCTCAATTTTTGCGACACTGAAATAATTTTGAGAGCGAACCAAACTTTTTATATGTTTTTTAAAATTTTAATATGTTAATTATTGTGATTTATAATATATTTTTAGTCCTCTTAAATGATACTCTATATGTTACTTCTTTTGTCTCAATTTAGGTGGCACGCGAGTCAATCAAATTTGTATGTATTTTAAATATTTAAGTTGCTAATTATTGCGATTCATACTATTTTTCCATTTAACTTTGTTTTCTTACTTTTCTTTTTCAATCGGTTAAAAAATTTTGAAATTCAATTTTAAGTCGTGAAGAAAAATTCAGAAGTTGTTTTGACTTTTTTTCACTTTAAATTCTTCATCAACAATATAAAATAATTCTAATTTGTAATTATGATCAAATACAACTTCGATTTTCAAATATAATTTTTTATTTTTAAAAATAAAATTAGTTCTTTAAATATCCATTATTTTCACCTTTAATGTATTTTTATTAATGAAATATTAGGATTTAGGAATGAATGTAATTATTAACATTTTTAATAAATAATTTACCATGAAATCAACAAAGTGGGAAAAAATGAGAGAGGCAGAAGAAGCTGTGAGGGACGTAATGAAAGAGGAATGGAATTGGAGTTCAAAAGTAAGGATGGGCCCACATGCAATTTATTTAAGTCAAAATATGAGAAAGTACAATTTTTTAAACAATGAAGTATAATTTATTTAAGCATAATAATAATAATATATCAGAATTACCCCTACAAAATATCAAAATTACCCCTATGTCAAGCAGGCATGTCGACGGGGATGAGCTTGCTTTGTGCAAACTCCCTCTTATATAATAAGAGAAAAAAAATATTACACTAATGCATGTTTGACCTACAAAGGTTTGTTAGGGTTGGCCCAATATCAATTATTATGATTATGACTCAACATAAAATGGAGAGAAGTTTTTTTTTTAGCATTAAAATAAATTAAAAAATGATAATTTTGAGCATAAAGAAATACAGTATGTATGTTGCAACTTTAATTTCTATAAAGAGTGTCATGCCCACGTGCATTTACCAGAAATGTCAAAATACTTTATTATAAGATGCCAGCATCAATAATTTCCATTTATTTATGAATTCATCGCTTTAATTTTTTAACTTTTTCTTTCCATTTTACAAAAGCTTTCACTATAAAAAATTACAAAAAAAATAAATAGAATTAGAACAACACGTTTTTAATAATTCTTTATCAAAATCTAGCACTACTTCATTGTTAAATAAAATCTATAACAAATTTCATTGCTTAGCTACAAAATTTATTTATCGTTAAACTTGGTTTTTCCAATCAAATTAGTTTCAAATTGAAGCCAAGCTATTATTGCTCCGAGGCTTGAAGAACCTTCATTTTTTAAGGAGTTCATATTTTGTATATTGACAATATGAAATATATACAAATATAATAATTTTAAAAATAAAGTAATCACCTATTATAATTGATTAAGTTGTACAGATAATATAAAAATTCTTTATAATATATATTTAAAATAAAAAAATTTAAAAAAATTATAACCATGTAATTGATATTATAATATTGTCTATAACCATAGAGTAGAAGTTTTATAAATCTTAAATTTCATGCACTGTTAAATAAGTTCACGTAAATTAAAAGGAAACAAGTATATATTTAACTTAAAGTGTTTTTTCAAATTAGGCATAACACATAAATATGCATTTTAACTTGGCATTGATCAACTCTTATCTATATAAGCATGCCTTCCATCTTTGTGTGCATGTCTATAAGTAGTCATTTAAACTTGAATCAAGTAGATACACGTGGTGTATCACACGAATTATCAAGTAGGACGCCATATAAAATATGTGTACAGTGTATCTACTTGTTCAACTTTATACAGATTTAAGTATTTACTTATGTATTCAAAATTGAAGAATATATGTATTAGTTAAAGCAGAATTAAAAAAATACATATATTATATATTATGTCTACTTTTTATTGTTCCCCAAATGTGGAAGCTCGAGTGCCACTATTTCCCTAATAAACAAAGATGTAATTGGTGTAGCACACAACCACACCATTCTCCAGTCATCAACAACTTTCCTCCCACCATGATTTTCCAATTTTTTTTAATCAACCAATCCTATTTTAACAAGTGTGAAAACTCACTTAAGCACAAAGCTTCACCAATCCCTCTTCAACTAATGTAATAACTCGCTTTACCTCAACTCCAATCACCACCATTATAAAACCATCAATTAATATTTAATGGGGTTTGAAGAGCAACAAGAAGGAACACATGTCTTCATGGTAGAGAAGTTGTGACTTATGTGGGGTGCATTTGGGAGACAACAATAGTATTACAATATTCGATGGACCAACTATAATTAGACAAACACCAATGTACCTTTTGGATTGTTTCGTAAAATCAATCTCTTGTCAATTCGATATAATCAGATCAAACAACTATAATCAGACAAGGCAAAACCTTATTATTATATTTTTTACCATTACTCTATTTGTCAATCTCTTGTCAATTCGATATCATATTGGAGTTGATTAATTTAAATTCATATTACGTATAGTTTCATTCGAAGAAAAAGGCATTTTATCAGCCAAAAGAAAAATTATTCAAAATTTGAATTCAAAATCTCTAATTAAAAAATAATAATCTCACGATGGGATGTGATTTTCATGCTTTTTTTTTTCTTGGCATCAACTTTCTTTTTTCCACTAGAAATGGAGCTGACTGCCAATAGATTCCTCTCTACTTTTACTTTACAGCAATGTTTTCTTCACGTGTTCAAAATTCTGTACAACTCTACGACAAAGATAATGTTTTGTCTTTAGGTTTCAATTTATGTATATATCTTCGTTTATCTTGATATGAAATTTAAGTTGACCTTTGTTTTTTAAATAAAAAATATATATAACATTCTAAAATTACTTTTTGAGTCTGGTAACTCGAATATAACATGTCATTTTTATAAATGATTACATATTAGACGTAAAATGAAAAAGTTAGAATTTTAAAATAAAATGTATGACTAAATATAAAAAGAAATATGATATATTTTTTTCTTCAAACATGCTAGTTAAAAGGGAAAGCAAAGAGACGTAAATTGAATACTATATCTTCATTCTCAAATATTAATCTTTGAATTTGTTTTAATGTAATTCATGTTTTGGAAAAAAAAAATGCATAAGTACCTCCAATCTATGCCCTAAATCCGAGAGACACACTTATACTATACTAAAGTTCTATTACCCTCCCCCGAACTTATTTTATAAATAATTTTCTACCCCTTTTCGGCATACGTGGCACTATCAACCAGATAGCTTGAAAAAATTGTCAACACGCGCTGGGCCCAAAAGATAGTGCCACGTAGGCCCAAAAGGGGTAGAAAATTATTTATAAAATAAGTTTGGGAGGTAATAGGACCTTAGTATAGTACAAGTGTGTATTTGAGATTTCGGGAATAGGTTGGGGGTACTTATGCATTTTCCCAAAAAAAAGGGTCATACATTTAGAGCATGTTTGACATTGTTGTTAGGAAGCTAAAAGTGCAATCACAAATAATAAATTTTAAAGTGGTAGAAAATAACTTGCAATCACAAATAAAATGATTCTTCCCTCTGAATTTTTCTCTGTGGTTCGAGGGTCATTATTAACATATTTTTCGAACTAAAATGATTTAAACTTAATCTCCATGAAAGATTTTGTGAATCTTTCTGAAGTATTTGATTATTAAGAAGAGTAATTTAACATATTTTGATCAAGATAGATAATATTATAAAATAAAGATCAAAAGTATTTATTTCTTAGTTTGGAAGGAAGACGGTTTACTGTAACTTTCCTGGAAAAAGAAAGGGAAAATGCATAAGTATCTCCCAATCTATGCCCGAAATCTCAGAGACACACTTATATTATACTAAGGGCCTATTATCCCCCCCCCCCCCCCCGGGGGGGGGGGGGGGGGG
>JAJOOR010031485.1:0-15193 GCA_036250505.1 Solanum acaule | reverse complement strand
ATTTTTGCTATTAATTATATGTGATAACCAATTTTAAAGAGAAAGATCAAAATTGCAATCTAACACTAACTCAATTAAAAAAAAAAAAAAAAAAACAGAACCTAAATACTAGTAGAGAAAAAAAAATAGAAAAAAAAAGAGAATTTTTTTTATAATATATTTATGGTCAAGATAATATATTTGTATGATTGTGACATTATTATTTTTATGAAATATTAATTATCTAAATTATAATTAGAATCTTATTTTAATCAATCAAATCTTAGCCATTAATTCTTACCTATGCCATATGTCTCACATCCAAGCATGAACTTGAGGAAAATGAAAAGGAGAGAAATGGAGAGAAGCTGAATCCTAAAAGATCATAAACTCTGCGTCATCATCGCTAGCTCGACTTTGACTTTAAACGAACAAGCACCTTTCTGTTTTATTGAAAATGAAAATAGATTTCGATCTTTTTTTAAAAGGAACCTTTTTCTTTTCACACTATTTTGGCTATATACACTGCAAACGAAATCCCCTCTTCTTCTACATTGTTTTCGAATAAAGTAAGTGTCAAATTTGATTTGCATTTCACGAAAGTTTTATCATTCACAAATTTAATTAAGTTTTATTTAATTGGCATATTACTCTTTTCGTTTCAGTTTTTTTTTTCTTAATTATTTAATTCATTTAAAAAAAAAAAACATCACTTTTTCATAATTCTTTAATTTTAACTTTTTCTATATTATGCTTAAAATCACATGATTTAAGAATATTTTGGTACAGTCTATATATTTTTAGTTTTAAATCACAAGATTCAAAAAAAAAATAGTACTTTCTTACCTGTTAAATAAAATCGACAAATAAATTCATATAAAGAAGTATTTAATTATTTTGAATATCGAAAGATACTACCTCCGTCCTTATTTACTTATCGAATTCTTCCTAATTTGATTTTTCCTTTTACTTGTCATTTTTGACAAATCAAGGGAAACAATTTTATTTTTCTTATTATATTCTTAATTTATTACGTTGAGTTAATGTCTTTAAAAAAATATAGTGAGTAATATATTTAAAACCCTATAAATTAATAGGAGTAAAATTGTAAACTAAAAAAATACAAATCATCATTTTCTTAATAAATGAGTTAAGTTAAAAAAACTGACAAGTAGAAAAGGACGGAACGGAAGAGTAACAAATTGGTTGGACACAGAGGCGGAGCTAGGTGAGAGTTCATAGGTTTGGATGAACCCAATAGCTTTTCCGTAGACCCTACATTTGTACTAAAACATTAATTAAATATTTATATAATATTAATTTGTGAATCCATAACAAAATTGACCGACGGTTATTAACGAAATTTAAAACTATCAAACTCTTAATTCTGACTTTACCTCTAGTGGGACAGTGGAGGCTGGACAGATAAACGAAGACTCAATGATTGGTGCGTTGATAGACGTTAACGTGTCCCGACAATTATATGTAGGACCACATTAATTTATTCTACTTTCGAAATTACACTCACCCCCCTCAACTTTTATTTATTTACATTTTACTACTGTCTCTTCTAAGAGTTTTTGTAAGTGCTTCACTAATTTCTTATAATAGGTTGAGCTAATATCGCGAAAATGACTTAGCATAGAGTTAACATCATGATTTAAGTGTATCAATTAGGTTGACTAATGACTAATTATAAAGTGGATAAATTAAAATTTTAAGATTTTCAAGAAAATTACATTTTTTGAAGTAATTAATTGAGGGTATAATAGATAAAAAATTGTCTTTTCTTCGTTTGTCAAAATGGACAAGTAAAAAATGAAAATTGAACATGTAATTAGGAACATAGGGAATATTGCCAAGTCATTTTCTTGACATTGGCTTTCTATAATTTCTACCTGTTTTTGAGGGTGCAATTTGATGTTTTGAGGTTGACATTTTCTTTCTTGTTACGTTGGTTTCTCAACTTATTTAAATAGATTTAGTTACCGATATCTAATTTTTAAATTATTTGATTATATAAATATCTTTTATCTCGCGTGACCCTTGTAGCTCTCATGCAAATAAAAGAAGTATAGCACTAACAAAAACAAGAATACGACGTAAACCAAAAAAAAAAAAAAAACAAGAATGCAACATTAAATCTATCAAAATTTACTTTACAAATTTTAGATGTGATAGAAAATTTACTACTTTCTCTGTTTCGATAATCTTCCAGTAAGAATCCGTTTTACCTTAAATATATTTGAGAAATTTTTTTTAAAAAAATTGGAAATATTGTTTGGTCATACAATTTTTGCCATTATTTGATTTGTCAAATGTCCTTAGTTCTAGATAATAGAAAAAAACTAGTATTTAGGCCAAGTTCTAATATTTAAAATTTTAAAAAAATTACCCCAAACTATTATATTATATAAGAAACACCCATCATTTATTAATTTCAACTAACATTTGTCTATAAAATACTCCATTCATAACTAATACTTATTCCTCCTTGCTATCTATACAAAACATTGCCAAAAAAGAACAATTTATTTTTAATGGGTTATAATTCATCCTGAATCAGTGACAAGTTGAATATGTGATTAATGTATTGCTTTTGTTGATTTTATCAATTATGTTATAAGGTTATTTTATAACGGAATATATTCATTATAAAATGACAATAAAAACTTAAAGGTATATTTTAAATAATTTTTAGAACTTATTGGTATAAATCATATTTTTTGCAACAGTCAAATACTTTTTTCAAAATTTATGGTCAAACACGTGGTGAAAGTTCACCCAAAAATAATTTACCAAAAATATTTGAAAATTTAAAACTAAATGCTAGCTTAAAACATATTATGTGGAAAATTAAATAAAAAAATTGCTAAAGAAAAATGATCTTTTTTTTTTAAAATAATAAACTAAAAGAAAAATAGGTTAAACAAATGAAAACTAAGAGAGCATTTCCTTTGGAGTACTACTTTGGCATTTCAATCAAATTTATATTTTTAAATAAAATGGAGAAAAAAAAGAAGTAAAAAGCAAGTATATTATTATTATTGAAAAGATGTGGTAGCTCTAAACTTTTTCTTGGGGTCCATGAAACATCTTACATCACACGTGAAAAATAACGTGTCGGGAGTTTGTAAGAAAACATTAAACATCATATCATCAATAGAATGTTATTATCTCCGTTCACTTTTAATTGTCGTAGTTTCTTTTTTAGAGTTAATTTATAAAAACTTTAACTAATATTTTACGATATATTTTTTATCATATTGATATGTAAAAAATTGCAATTTATAGTACTTTTCATATAGTTATTGAATATTTAAATTTTTTTCTTTAAAATATCAAATTAATGTAATCTAATTCAACTTTAAAAATTAGTCAAATTGACTTTCGAAAAACGCAATATAGTGGACGGAGGGAGTAACAAAAATAATCACTTGAAAGTATTTTTATTTAATGTTTGATTTTGATTAGTATTTTTTCATCGTATATATTGAATAAGAGTAAAAACAAAATAAACAATCAATTATAAATCTTTGCTTTAAAAGATGAGAATTATTGCGTCCATTTTATTTTACTTAACTTATATAGACTTGATATTCCTGTTAAAAAAAATATTTGTTATGGATTTATTTCACAAAAATTAACCTCATCAATTATGCTTTAAAAATTTGAATTTGATTACTAATAATTTATACAATTATTTATGATAAATGTAATATTAGAGGTAAATAATAAATTTCTCTAAATTTGCTATGATGAACAAGTAATGAAAAAAAATATTTTTATTTGTAAAAGCCAAGTAAATGAAACAAAAGGAGAAATCGAAAGTATTTAGTTTATTCAATAAAAAGATTAAAGATAAATAAATCAACATTTATCTTAGGAAGTTTTCTGTCGGGTCACATTATTTATTATTAGTGTCAACTAAGTCGTGATTTTTTTTAATGACTCTAAAACCTGTCAATTAAACGTTTATATATCTTTATTAAGTTCCACTTAATTCCCCATCTATAATATTAAAAATGAAAAAGAACGTTTTTGACAAATACTGTGAATAATTTTCAAGCAAAGAGTTTTTTTTTATTCCTTTTCGATCCACAGATTGTTATCTCTTGTAACCTTGCTTAAACCCAACAAAGATATACTACGAAATGACACGTTTGGACTATAAGAAAATCCAATGCATTAAAGTTATCGTTAAGCACGGAAGTCGAGAAATTGTTTCATACGTATAATTTATGTCATACTTTAAAATTTGTATTTCTTGATCAAATAAGTTCATGCATGGTCAATATATTTTAGTTATATACTCATATTTCATATATAGAAGCTGTTATACAGCGAAGAGAATCTTTATTTGCTTCGTGATAAGATACGAAAACATGATTGAAATAAAGATATTTAAAATCATGATTGAAATAAAGATATTTAAATACTTGTTCTATCGATAACTTATTTAATATGTCCAAATTAAATTAAATTCCATTTGTTTTTTCTATAGCTAGCTGTTTAATTTATATTTTAGTATACGTATAATTAGCAAGACTGGACCCAACATCTTTACTAGAGTGTGATATATATTCACAAGCTTAATTTGTTGAAGTATTAGGTAGATAATATAAAATATATATATATAATAATGTCATTGGAGCCAAATTGATGGAAAACATTTATCTTTCAGTCGGTGTATATAGACTCCAAATTAGATATCTTGATTTATCATCACTATAATATCAATTTATCGTTAATTCATTACTAAATTGTTCTTTGTTCGTCACTAATATATTTTCTCGATAATCCATCAATGATGTTTCAATATCTTGATTAAAGTAAATTTAACTACTTAATCAAAAAGAATTTTTAGCGGCAATAATTTAATTGTCATTAAATATATTTTTTTTGCAGCAATTAGTACTCTTTGTAAATGTCTTAAAAGCCTATAACAACATTGAATCTAATGACAATCAACTAATGCTGGTAAAGACTTTAACACTCTTTGTTACTGTGTATATTTATTACCGCTATTTTTTATTTATTGCGGTAAACAATGAAGATACGTTGATTAATTGACAAATTATTATTATTTTGCAAATTTGAGGCAGTACTTGTAAAATAGGACAATATAATGGGTACTTGTTTGTTTGCTTTTACGTCTATATCTCTGATAATAAATAATAATGTCAAAAGTTTATTTTAGATAGCGACCAATGCACCAACTTGTTTGAAATATATATATACTTTTAAGAAGTAGATCCCATCTTCTCCATATAATTTTTCCCCAAAGTTTAATTTCATTTTTGGGTTTTTTTCCAACTAGTGGTGAGAGAGCTGCATCATATATTTATTTCTACTTAATATATATAGGTCTTATACTACAACATTATACCTCTTTGGGTGGAGCTTTTTAGCCTTCCTACCACAATATATAGATAGAGATATTACAAAGAATATATCTTTTTTAATATAAGTATAAAATATGTAGGTCAATCGAATTGTATTGGCATGGCTTTGGGCCACAAGTCACAATATGAGTAGAGTCGTGAGATGTTTTTTTTGTTTTTTTTAAATACTGCTTTCCGATGGTATTTAAGTGTTTAGACAATTTTTTGTTTATTTGTTTGTACTTCTCTGATTAGAAAAAATTTCAAAGGCAGACAACACAAGTAAAAGTTGAAAACATGAGAGAGAGCCTAGCGCGCTCTATGTACACTAATTTCATTCATTATTGTTAAATCTAGTAAGAAAACATGTTATATCATATTATATAAAAACATGTTTTTACATTATCAGATTATAAACTCTAATTAATTCAAAAGGGGAAAAAGAGGGACCACACTAATTATTTGAAGATTAAAATAAATAACATCAGTAGTTGTAGGCTGTTCGTGTGACTTATTGAATAGGACGTATATAGTCTATGGTCCGCATAAATAATATTGAAATGAGACATTTCATTGCTCCAATTATTATACTCAGAAAATAATAAAATATAGAAAGATACAAACTAGTATTTTATGCATACATGTAAGTTTTAAATTTTACTTCTTTAAAGTAGAGAGTTCTAAATCAATTTTTTTAAAATATATTTTTTAAATTATAAATATAAATTCCGTGTAACCCAAGATTAGCTCCACTCTCAATTTCTTGTGAGAATCAACATGATTTTATCTTTATGATGAACAAGGAGACTTTTTGTGCAAAGAAAATCATGTACATAATAAATATCACACGTAATAGATATTTGAAAATTGAAATAAATAGACATTCAACAGGTGTGTGGAGGCTTAACCCTCCTTATAAATCGATCCACTTGGCAAATGAAGTGATAGTTTAGATAAATAATGATAGTTTAAATAAATAAAGAAAATAGTAAATAAATAAAGTATAAAACTCACGACAAGTAATAATTTAAATTTGATTTTAACAGCTCTTATTTCTCTACTCTAAGCTTTTGTATAAGTGCTACGTAGAAGGATTTTTAGTCCTAATATGGGAAAGGTAAGTCTATGAATAAAGTAGTAGTTACGGGAAAGGTGGAATGGTGGACCCTCATCTATCAATAATGTTCTTCAAATTGTCAAATTTGGATTAATGGAAAAACGTGACAATGTTAAATACATAAAATTATAACTAAAACAAGTCATCTAGAAATAAGTTATTTCAGCATATAAACGAACTTATCCAATAACTAAAGTATAAATGATGAAATAAATATACAATAATTCAAGGATTACCTAATACTTCCAACAAAGCGCAGAATAAAATTTTATTCTAAAAAATTATTATACCTTATACTTCACATAAAACGACTTTTAAACGTCATGATGATTAGACAAAGATGGAAATTGAAGGTTTTCCTCTCAAGGCACTACAATTACAACTTTTGACTTAATTGAATGACAGAAAATTTATAAAGGCTTTTGAGGCCATGGTATAAAGATAAAACTAACCCCTGTTTGAAGTTAAGATTGTAATAATTTGACAAGATGTATCCTCACTAATTAATCAACTAATGAGCATCATTATGTCTACTAATAACTTAATTACTGCACACAATTCATTCTCATTCTTTTAATCTACAGTCTAAGCTATGATTCAGTTATGATCATGACTCTAAAGAATCTTTGGTGGTTGGTCAACCCGACCCGATTTTTCCAAATTTTCTTAAATTAAAATTTGATGTATGAGTGAATTTAGATTCAAGTAACTTTGATTTGCTCATTGAATCTTAGACAAACAAAAAGAATTTACCTAGTATTTTTTATCTTTATCTCTTGTTTTATTGAGCACTAGTACTAAATGACAGTCCTGAAAGAAAAAAATAGTTTGTTAATTTGAAAAAATATAGTGAACAAAAATGGGTGAGTCAAGATAAGTAAATACTATTTATCTATATTCTTATAATATTAAAATCACAGATATCAAAACACGATAGGCAAAAATATTCCCAAAATATTACTAATAATCATTTATATCCTCTAAGAACTAAATTAATATTTTTTTTAAGAAATAACTTTACATTGAACAAAATGGTAATATTTTGGTGCAATGTTGGTGAAATTGAAGATTTTAAATTATGCGATGTCTTTGGTTAAGATTCATACTCTTCACATCTCCATTATTAGATGAAATTATCTTTAGAAGAAAATACACAGATCACAAAAAAGAGGTAATAAAATATTATATTATAATGAATATAATTCTAATTTTATATCTACCTTAATTTCTACACAATAACAGTAACATAAACTGAATAGATTCACCGTGAAATTTATAATACTATAATTTTAGGAATTCCTTTAAAACTAAAAACTTGTCGCAGGGATACAATTTTTCCTTATCAAAAAAGAAAAGACAAATACATCTATATGTTTTACTAGATATGTCTATTATCGTGCTAAATTATATTTTAAGCCAAACATAATTCTATATTAAAAAAAATGTAATATTTGGAACTCTACCTTATATAGGAATTTGAATATATTTTAGTTCCTTTAAATTTTGGGATTTGAAAAAGAAAAATCACAATTGAAACAAATTCCAAGTTTGCATCAAAGAAGGAATACATAAATGTAGTTAAAACAAATATATCATTTTATCTAAAAATGAAATAAAAAATAATTGCAAAGTTGTAAATTCATTATCCCAGCTAAAAATATGTATTTAGATAAATAATAATGGAGTTGTAGAGAAATTCTTTTTACAAATTTTGCGTGGAAAAGAAAAGGCATACATTTGGAGTAATTTCAGCTCAAAATCTTTAAAAGTTAGGCGGATTAAATGAATTTAGATTAGTTTTGTCACTCCTAAATTTAGGTGGACTTGATGAGCGCTTAATTTTATTTTCATCAATTAAATTTCACATTTAGGAATAATTGTATACTTAAAAAAAATTGTAGACAAGTTTATCTGTTACGAAAATAAAACTTAAATAATGATATCTAAAGGAACCATTAGTTATACTAATATTTTTAACTAATTATAGCTTGTCTTCTTGTCAGAAAAGCAAAAACTGACAAGTACATATTAATAATGATTCTTTTTTTATATTATCAGTATGCTTCAACTTGTTTATTGCAGGTTATTTGATATTGTTTCAAGTTACTAGATTGTGCTTATTTTTAGTGGTCACCTATGATCGCAAGTAATTTAATTTGATAGTGTAATATATTAATAACTCGAAGAAAAATAGAACTCCGAAAAGGGAAAAAACAATTCAAAATGGGTCGAAAAGAATAATACGGGTTGGATTGGATTGGACTGGGTTAACTAGTTAAGTTTAGCACCACCAATCAGGCCCAGACTTTATATTATGTCATTTTATTAGACCAAGTCCAAACGAATTAATATTAGGCCCATTAGGAAAAAATTCTCCAAAATATTTCCAAAAGTGAAAATTACAAGAATATACAATTTAAGATTTTTATTAACAGAATATGCATATACTTCTTTTTAATTATAAACTTAGCTTTTTAATTACCAATATGACAAAGATTGGATTTTTCGTGTTTTATTAATATTATTAATTTAATATTAAACTTTCCCCTTTTTTTTGGATTATGTGCATAATTTATGGGAATGGATAAATATGATAGTATTACTTTTTTTTTTTTAACTTCCCAATTAAAATTTAATGGCTACACGTTTTCTTCTTTTTCATTCTTTTTTTTATCTCTCTTCCTTTTTGAGCTAATCTATGTATGTAAAGAAAAATATTTATGTGAAAATTTTTAATATGGTAGAGGCACAACAAACAAAAGTTGTGTGAGGCTCCACTAATTTCTTTATATTTGGATATAGTGGATCCATTCTTTGACTTTGAATTTCCAAACATTAGGAAGAAAGACAAAATATGATTTAAAATTGACATGACTCAATAAAATTATACTAAATAATATAAATAAAGTGAATTATGGGGTCCACTATTCTTTAAGCTCATCATATCCCAAAATTAAAAAAAAATCCGGACATCATTCTTCTTTAACTTCGAACATTTTTCTTCTTTTTTTTCTTCTAAATTGAAAATTTTATCAAAATTATACCTCTCAATATTAGGAATTGACAAAAAAAAAATTGCTGAAATATTTTTGTCAGAAAATTTGAATCACTAAGTACAAATATAATTAAATTTATATATATTCAAAATGATTTTTGTAAAAAATATTCGAAATGATGTTCATGTTTGAATGTACTTTAATACAATATTAAAAGTAAAAATTGAGTTAAAAATATATTATTTTTAAAAAGTAATAATTTTTATGTTTAAATTGATCCTAAAAGTAGAAGTTAAAAAGAAATGAATTAGGAAGATGAAAATTTTAAAATACGATAAATGAAAAATGGTTTAATCCTATGATACAAATATGAATTATATTTGTATTTAAATTTGACTATTAATATCTTAGGTAATTATTTAACCATAAAAAAATATTTTTATTTATATTATAAAATTGAAGGAGTAATTAAATGGTTTTCAAATTAATTGTTTTTTTTAAAAAAAAAAAACTGACAAGAAAAAAGAAGAAGAGAAGACCATGAAAGAGAAACAAATGGCAAAGAAATAAAAATCAAAAGTGGGTCCTATAAATCAGAATATAATTGTAATAAAAAATAGGGCAAATTACAGAAATCACATATTTTTAAGGCAAAATTACAATCAATCTCTTAAAAGTTTATAATTACAGAAATCCCTCAAACCGATATAATAATATTAGCGCTGATACATTAATCTGATGCGCGAGATACATTAATCGTTAAGTAAGATACATTACATTTTATACATGATACACTAATTTGATGCGCGATATACACTAATCTGATGCGCTTAATACATTAATCTGATGCGCAAAAATGAGGAATTTTGGAGATTTGTAAAACTTATAGGGGATAATGGTAATAAGTAAACTAAAATGTGGGATTTCTGTAATTTTTCCTAAAAAATACCCTTACACAACTAATACAAGTTGTACCTCTCCCATAGTAATTTTTTTCGTATTTGACCATATATTCTCTCCATAGCATTTATTTTTTGTTACTTTTTAGTATGTAATCTAGTTTTGGCAGAAGTGTTTTCTCCATTGATGTCTTTAGTTATTTTCAGTAGTTCATATTGAGTTCATCTTCTTTAGGTTTTATCCGTCGTTTCATATTAAGTTCTTCCTCAGAAAAAGTCCTAGATTTAATCGGTCTATTATTATTGTTGTTGACAGTTCGCTTGTTGTTAAGTGAACTTGGGGCAAAGCATACAAAATCGGCCTTTGGAGTGGTGCAAGAACTGTCAAAAATGATTCTTGTGCTCTTAATTTGCACGGATTATTATGGGAAAAAGAAGGATATTGACTGGAACAAGGATGTGCATAATGTTTTTTGTTATAGATTTGGATAAGACTTTAATTGGTATTTTTAATCATTTTGATGCATATTTTTTGTTTATCCATCTAACTATTACATATATTTATTAGTGTATATATTGTTACAATATTGGTTCCATTGTGGTATCAAAATACAATTTTTATTTAGTTTCCTTTACAGAATCACATAGTAATGTTGGTATATATTACCAACAATCAATACATATTATACCAACAATTGAAATGAATATATAAGTATGATATTCAAAAATGTAAGTTTATGTTTATCTCAGAAAAAATTGCAGTTTATTTTCACCAAGAAAATAACAATGTATTAAACAAAGTTCCCTTAAACAAACACTCAAACACCATTGCTATAATATTTATTACTCCGATATTACAAATTAGCCAATAACTTTTCATTTTACACCAATACTACGAAAATCATACTTTTGAATGCTTAAAATATATATTTAATACATAACCATATATATCAAACTTTACAGAACCATTTTCTTATATAAATTTGGTATATAAAAAGCTTAGTTTATATCAATAAATATCTCAGAATTATAATTATAATTTGATAAGAAATTCAGCAATAAAGATATATAACAGAATGGTGTTTACAATTTAATGCAGCATAAGAAATTGATTTTTATATTAGTATACAATATGTTTCATTTATATCAGAATGCTAATTATGTTGGTATACAAAATGATTTTACCAATTAAGTTAGTATTTTAGTTATGTTGGTATTTTGGTATGAAATACACCAACACGAACTAATGAGTGTTTTAACTAATTTAATGTTCTTTCTTTAAACTTTCGATGTATATATCTTAAGCCTACCAAAAACCACATACACTACAAACCACAAGATTATTTAACAACAATGAAGTATACCACAAACATTACCATATACACCAAGCAAAGTTAGTGTTTATAATTTATACAAAATATATCAAATTTACCAACACATTACCAAAAAATAAAGATATACAACAGATTATATAAAAATGATAATCATGTTGCTATACAAAATGACTTTAACTAATAAAATAGTATACCAGTTTGGTTGTTATTTTGGTATGAAATAAACCAACATAAACTAATTAACAATTTAAAGAACATAATTATTTTAAACTTTCAATATACATATCTTAATCTAACCAAAAATCTCACACAGTACAAACTTCCAAGAAATTTAACAACAACGACCTATGACACAAACAAGTGCGCATACACCAAGCTAATTGTGTGTGTGTGTGTTTTTTTTTTATAAATTATCTAAAATTAATGAAATACACTAACACATATACCAAAAAAAAATCTAAATATCTAAACTATATTAATTACACCATCATACACATCACTAATATAGTCAAATTTTGAATTAAAAATCACTAAAAAAATATCAATTTTTTTAATTGATTTTGTAAACCAATCACCAATTCCGTAGTAACAAATACACAATACACCAAATAAATTTGGTGTATATTTATATTTATACCATATCAAATACGCCAACGCCATCAAACAAAATACTATTATTGTCAGATTGTAAAATAGAAATCACAAAAAGAAATACCAAATAATTTAAATACGATATTTAAATCAATCACCAATTCTGCCATGCTCTTTCCACACATACTTGTTGCATCCCATTGTCCATTGTGTTGAATTAGAATTGAAACCATGTTCATATCCATAATTGAAAAAACTTTAAGAATAAAGGAGGTAGAGTGTTTTATTTTTGGTAAGATACGTAGTTTGATGATGTGAGAGAATATGTAACAATGCATTTAAATGTGGAAGGTAAATATAAAATGGGAGAAAATTGGGCCGCCTCTATTATTTTATTTTTTTTGGTAATATTATTTTCTGTTTTTAATGGGAGAAATCGTGGCTAATCAGGTCTCTATATTCCCTTTTTTTAATTAATTAATATTATTTTCTGTTTTTGAAAAAAAGTATTGTTATATTGATGAAAAATAAAATTATTGTTATATAGTGGTTATTAAGGTCTTTATATTGTATATTTATATTTTTTACTTCCAAAATTGAATTAATTTTAGGCCCATAGGAAAAAGTTCTCCAAAACATTTCCAAAATTGAATTAATTTTAGGCACATTACAACCATCATCATCATCAATTACTATGGTCAGTTGCTATCATCTTAGTTAATACAATTATATTCTTTGTTACTAGGGGTGTCAAATGGACGAATTGAGTTAAAATTGGAGATATTAAAAAGGGTTGAAATAGAAATCGGGTTGGGTCTTGAACCGCCCAAGTTTACTTTGGGCTCAAATGGGCTAAAAAACAGGTTGGGTCTGGACCCGCCCAACTTGACCCGATTAATCTCAATAATTTTAACATAGTGATTTTTAACTTTTATAATCACAATTTGAATTTCAACTCAAGAGTTTTTTAAAAAAGTAACAACTTGATAGATAAATCCTAAAAGATGTTAAATAGATAATAATTCATACCTTTAATATATGAATATATCTTAGTAAATAGTTTTAAAATGAGTTGAAATAGGAGATTGAATTGGGCTCAATTGAGAATTCTCTTAAAATGGGTTAGGCTTGATCCGCTTGAATGAGTTGAGATTGAACCCAATTTAAATTATCTTGAGCGCAGCCCTTAAAATTCTGGGCGGGTTACCTATGTTTGAGTTCATTTTTGATACCCCTATTTGTTAGCATCACAATCACCATGATGACATCATCACCTCCATTATTACTGTCAGTCACTACTATTAGTGCAACAAATCACTATTACTAATCATTTTCACCACCACAACTAGCACCATTGTCAACTATCACCAACATATCATCAACACTACAAATTCTTCCGTCATTTCCATCAACACTGTTAATTACTAACATCAACCTGTCATTAACATGCTAATCACTTTATACCAATAATTTTCACCATACAACTGTCACCCCCACCATAACTAATCACAAGTACCAATTGTTACCACTATCACCTTTACAAACCATCTTCACCATCACTAACGAACATAAATGTAATGATTTACTTTATTAAATTTTTATTCTTTGAATAGCTAATTAATTTTTCATTTAAATTGTATATTATTGTGTTTAAAAATAAATTTGCATATTCAGATGTTGAAAAACATATAATTTTAATCAGCGCTAAGATTTGTCGATAATATCTTAATTATTCAAATGTGCATTATTTTAAAATTCTAATTTTAATGAAATTAAATGAAGTCTTACTCTCTTACTTGTTTTTTTCACACCTTATCCTTATTTATTTATTTACTAGTGAACATTTCCGCGCTTCGCGCGGTCATAAAAATTATTTATAAATTCAAAGTCACTCACTTATGTGTAGTTATCGATCTTAGAAAGTCACTCAATCATGAATATTTATCTTGAAAAATCACTTTATCAATCTAAATAATTTTTTCATTAAATTTTGTTGACATGAAATTTTTATTTTATACTAAATTTTTAAAAAATAAAAAAAGTGTCAATTTTAATCATTTTATTGATGCACCCCACTAAAATTATATAGAAATATATATTTATCAAGATCACTTCATTTTATATGCATTTAAAATAATATTTAAAGCAATCACTCAAATATGACGACATAATTTGCTACTCTAATTTTTCTCATATAATTAGAAACATTGAAATCTTTGTTATTGTCTAACTATTGTTCAAATGTTGTCATATATAATTAACTGATTACTCAATTATAAGCTAATTTTTTTTATATAAAATGCGTAACTGAGTTGTGTGTTTTTGTATTTATAATTACTTTAGATATAAGTTTGTTTTACTAACTATAGTTATAAATTTTGTTATATTATATATTACTTAATTTTAGTGGGACACATCAATAAAAAGATTATAATGAAGATCTTTTTATTTCTTAAAAATTTAGCTTAAAATGAAAATTTTTAAGTCAACAAATTAATGAAAAAATTCTTTAAGTTGGTTGGGTGACGTTTTATGTAGAATACCAATAGTTGAGTGACTTTCTAAGATAATTATTCATAGTTGAGTGATTTTCCAAGATAACTACACATAGTTGAGTGATTTTTGTGTTATAAAACAAAGTTGAGTGACTTTCTGAGAAAACTACTCATAGTTGAGTGAATTTTTGAGAAAGTTATTCATAATTGAATGACCATTTGAGATATTATCTCCTAATCCTACTTCCTCTGTTTGTTTAGTTACTTCCTTCAATCATTCCTATGTTGAATTATTTATTATATTGAATTATTTTCTTGTTTCTCTAGTTCTCGTTGCTAGTTAAATATTGTGCTCTATTTTTAAATAATCAAAAAGAAAATTTGCTTCTTTCTACTTT
>JAJOOR010031484.1:0-11605 GCA_036250505.1 Solanum acaule | reverse complement strand
AACGAATCTCAATAAAACCAATCAAACCCCTCCCCCCCCCCCCCCGTCTCCTTAGAAATCTGCAACTGGATGAGATTGTTGGTTAACCTCTGAACATCTCTAGCCAATGGTCTCTCCTCCACATTAATAGCGGCAAGAAATTTCTTGCGAGAAGTCTTCCTACTCAAAGTATCAGCCACCATATTGGCATTCCCTGGGTGATACAAGATGGTGATGTCATAGTCCTTCGGTAACTTATGTCCTATGCGCTGCCTCAAGTTCAGATCCCTGAAGATATAATGAAGACTCTGATGATCTGTGAAGCCCTCGCGATGAACTCCATATAGATAATGTCATCATAGCTTAAGCACAAATACTACGACTGCCAAGTCTAAATCATACATAGGGTAGTTTTTTTCATGGGTCTTTAACTACCTAGAGGTATATGCAATCACCTTACCCTTATGCATCAGAACACCACCTAACCCTACCAACATAAGCATCGCAATAAACAGTAAAGTCTACACCCTCCTCAGGTAAAGTCAACATAGGAGCTAACGTGAACAAGGTCTTGAACTTTTGAAAGCTCTCCTCACACTCATCCAACCACTAGAAGCTCACACTCTGCGAGTTAATCTAGTCAAATAGATGCAATAGTAGAGAAGCTTTGAACAAATTGCCAATAATAGCCTGCAAGTCCCACAAAATTCTAGATCTCAGTAACTGATGTATGTCCGATCCAACCCCTCACTGCCTCAATCTTGGTTGGATCTACCCTAATACCCCTCTTGGACACCATATGTCCCAAGAATGCCACAGAATCCAGCCAAAACTCACCCTTTGAGAACGTGGCATAAATCTTCTCATCCCTCAATCTCTAGAGTACAATCCTCAAATGTCAATCGTGATCCTCCTTGGTCTTAGAGTACACCAACCAATCGTCACTGAAGACTATCACAAAGGAATCCAGATAAGGCCGGAACACTATGTTCATCAGCTCCATGAACATTGCAGGTGCACTAGTCAAACTGAAAGACATCACAAGACACTCATAGTGCCCATAACGGGTCCTGAAGGGTGTCTTAGGGCTATCTGATGCCCTTATCTTCAGCTGGTGGTAACAAGACCTCAAATCAATCTTAGAAAATAGAGATGCACCCTAAGACTGATAAGAAAATCATCAATACGAGGAAGAGGGTATTAGTTCTTCATGATCACTTTGTTCAACAGCTGATAATAAAAACACATCCTCTGGGATCCATCCTTCTTCCTCACAAACACAGGAGCACCCCATGGAGAAACATTAGGGCGAATATACCCCTTGCTCAACAAATCCTGCAACCGATCATTCAATTCCTTCAACTCAGTTGGAGCCATATGATAAGAATGAATAAAGATGGACTTGGTTCTCGGCTTCAAGTCAATATCAAAATTGATATCCTTATCAGGAGGAACACCTGGAAGATTAGTAAGAAACAAATCTAAAAACTCTCAAACTACGGTCACATAATCCATGTGAGGTGGCTTAACACTAGTATCTCGAATGAATGACAAATAGTACAAACACCATCTATCAACCAATATTTCAGCTTGAATGAAAGAGATAACTTTGCTAGGGTAAGAACCACTAGCACCCGTCCACTCAACTCTTAGGACACCCGACATTGGTAAGGTCACACTCTTAGCATAACAATCAAGAATAACATAATACAGAGAGAGCCAATCCATACCCAAGATAATATCAAAGTCTACCATCCCCAAGATAATCAAGTCTACCCAAATATCACACTCGACCAAAGAAACAAGACATGATCGATACAGTTGATCCACTACTAAGGACTCACCCACTGGTGTAGAAAAATGAATAGGCATAGACATGCAATCAGACATCATATCAAACCTAGTAGCAAAATAGGTATACACATATTAGAAAGTAGATCCTTGATAAAATAATACAAACACATATCGATGACAAACTGTGACAATACATGTGATCACAACATCAGAAGTCTCGGCCTCAGGCCTCCTTAGAAAAGCATAAAACTGGACCTCATGGCCACCTACAGTCTGAGTAGAACCTCTAACTCCACCCTGCTGAGTTAGAGTACCCCTACCAGAAGTCCTACCACCTCTATCAGACTGAACTTTGCCTCGACCCCTGGATGGAGTGTTGAATCCCTAGCTAGAACAACTGAATAAGAATGTTGAGGTCCTGAATAATTTTGTAGAGAGCACTGTCGCATCAAATGACCAGTATCTCCATAAATAAAGCAAGACCTCGACACATATAAATATTATTGCGACCCAGACGAACTACCATGGCCACTCCAGCTAGAACCATAAGACCCTCGGGCTGACTGCCTACTCTCAAATGCTGGCATAGAAACATGAACTGGCCCATGATGCTGAAAAAAACTACTACCTCTATACGAACGTATACCTCCAGATAAGGCACCAAACTGACCAAACGATCGAGTTCTCTTGGGCTCCCCAAACTTCTCTAACACCACCAACTCCTCCTCCTTGGCGGTGCTCACAATAACTGGAACGAATCCTCCTCTCTGGCTGCTCTAAGCAAATAAGATCTAATGGAGAAAGTCAACCATCTCACAGACCTACGTACTCTCTCTACCTCATCTAGAACAATAGTCATATCATGCCTAGAAATCTCACAAATATGGGCCTCATACTCGGTCATAGACAAACTACCCTAATTCAAGCTCTTAAACCTCAGTCGACTCTCCTCTCTCATGCTCTAAGGAATGAAGTAGTCTTGGAAAACATTGGAGAACATAGCCCACTCTAACGGGGGAGATCTAATTGGTCTAGACCTTACAAAAGTCCTCCACCACTCTCTAGCGTGACCATGAAGCTTAAGTGAAACAAACTGGACACCATGAGCATCCACCATACTCACTACCTCAAGTATCTGATGGTTCAAAGTCAAGAACTCATGAGCATCCTCGCTCTTACCACCCTAAAAATAGGGTAGTTTCATCTTCTAAGACTTCTCATAATACTGTTGATCAGCCGTTGTCAGAATAACCTGAGGGGCAAGCTGTGCACCAACAGCTGGTGCAGGAATCACTTATGACTGGCCCACCTAATCATGAATACCAGAGTCTGCTGCTAACCTAGGGTATGCCCCCTACCCTCGTCTGAGCACCTATAGCTTAGGAGCCTCTCTAGCTCTACCTCTGGCTGGTACCGCTCCACGAGCACGACCTCTAATCGGTGCTACTCCACGAGCATGACCTCTAACTCGGGCCCTACCTCTACCCCTAGCTGGGTCTCAACAACAGCCTCGGGGACCACCTTCGTTCTACCACTGGAAACAAAAGCTCAGGTCCTTGACATATGACAAAACAACATGTTGCAACTCAACAATAGTGAAGGTAACCACACACAATAAGAAAGGATGAATAAAATGAAGTTTCCTAACAATCTTTGTACCCTCTTGAAGATAAGTACAGTCGTCTCTATACCAATCCTCAAGACTCTACTTAGACTTGGCTTGTACACACGTGTGACCTATGAGCCTGGGGCTCTAAATACCATTTGTCATGACTAAAAAATAAACGTGATGAAACTCGTATATTCCCACTAAGACAAGTTAGTCTCAACTCAACGTAAACGAAAGAAATTATGGACATATAAAACAAGAACAAGATAAAGCAAAAAACTTATTCCTCCTATTGAAACCTCCAAAATCTGGTTGTCACGTGTATAAGTCACAAAATACATAAAGTGCGGAATTGTAATAATTATAAGTGTTAGCCTTTGTTTCTCAAATAGAACAAAGTATAAAGAAAAAGAAAAGAGGGTCCGCCAAAGTGAAAAGTGGCTACCTCTCAAAATCCTTGACATGTCTCAAACTAAGAAGAAGAAGAAAGAGATCACACGATTTTGGGCTTGGAACTTACACAAGTTTAGAAGCAATGGGTGAGTACCAAGAACACAGTACCCAACAAGCAACCTAATAAACAAGTCATCTGGATAGAAATCGAATACCCCTTACACTCCAATTGAACCTCCTCAAACTACAACCAACATAGAAATCAACCCAACCTATCAATTCTATAATGCACAACTCACAAGGCTCAATAATCGCAGTTTAATGACAAAATGAAACAAGTCAATCTCAATGTCAAGTAGATCAATCACACGCAACAAGTGTATCAATCACAATTAACAAGTAAGTCACACATAAACATCAATATGCAACAAATCACAATAATCAATTTCTTGCGAGAACCATTTCCCATCGGCATATATAATATCACTAACCAAAACTATTTTCCCTCAGCTTTATATCAACTCTCTAGTCGGAACCATTTTTCAACAGCTTTATATCACTCACCAACAATGATCTTGGCATCATAAACACTTGTCGAAAAAGACCTCGACATCACAAGAACTTGCTGAAAAAGATCTAGGCATCATAACCACTACAAGTCTCATCATAGTGTACAATAATCAAAGCGCACACACAATATCACACTATATGGAAGAAAAAATAAGTCATGCAATTCAATTCCACTTTCATGCTATCAGGCATATCATCAATCAATCAATAAAGATCACAACAACGTAATTCACATAATCATGTTCATCACATAGCATTTTTAATTTCAACCCTCTTTTATTCATTTAGATTTACCAAGTGGACAATTTAACCCTTCACCGCATCCCCATTACTCTCAACACAAAAATAACAAAGGGAATACACGAATTCTTGTATAATACAGGGTTTAGGAGATCACTTACCTTAAATCACACAATTAATCACTCCAAGAGTTGAGTCTTCCCCTTCCGAATAACTTCTGAAGCCACACAATTTATAACAAGCAAATATTAGCAATAAATTTCTCGAAACAACAATACCCATATCAATTACTTTGAAAAATGAGTCAATCAACTAAAAACCCAATTCCAAAATTCAATACTTGAAAACATTACTCAAGGCTTTAGGAATCATTGGAGAAAATCATTTCAAAAAAGGACTCAAAATAGTTCACAATCTCCATTTTAGTTAAGAACTTGAGTCCTTGAAATAATCTTGTCATTTATCGATCAAAATCTCAAATTTTAATGTTAGAATTCATAAATACCCAAAGGAAATTGAAGGTTTATGATCATGAAATCTTACCCAAATGATTTAGCACAAGAAATTCTTTCAAAAATTGCCACCAAGGGTTCCTGAAGCTCAAAAATGGAAAATGGGGATTAAACCCCAAAAATAGCATGCAAAAACCCTCTTAGGTGTCGCTTTAAATCATCAAGACCTCTCAAAAATAAACCAAGACCTCACCTAGGCCTAAAATCATCCCCTAAATCCAACGGAACGAATCCCGATCTAAGCATCCGAACCCCAAATGTTGACCAAAGTCAACCCAAAGACTAAATTTCCATAATTTTATAACTTAGGACCTTAAATCCTCAAAATCCGAGTCTAAAAATGTCAACTCTCACATCTCAAATTTCATATTACGAGACTAATGGAATCGACAGAATTCCATTTCGACACTCGAAACTCCAAAAGACCACTAATACACTTTTCTTAACAATATTAGCCTTTCAAACTCAAGTTTTACCAAATTCTCCACTTTTAACTCAAAGTTCAAAACTAACTTTCAAAACTCAACATAAAAGACTCGGGTGCGATTGCGAGAGGAAAAAAATGGTAAATTCATGAAACTTTCCAAAAATGACCGACCAGATCATTGCACTTCTTCTCTAAAATATCTCTATTAGATATCAATTACAACAAAAACTCCTTACAATATGTCACTCAAATCACACCAAGTCTTTTTTTAGATTGGTTATCTGTATTTTTATCAAAAAAAATTGAGGGCTTCTACATTCTTTATCTCATAGTTGGATACAGTTTTTTTATACGTTTTTTTGTATTTCTTACTATATTTCAATTGGTTAGAGTATTTCATTCTCAAAAGAGAAGATATGTTAAAAGTGGCGAAGATTACAATGACAGTGTGAACCCATTGGAGAAATTAATTGGTAAACTGAAAAAATAATGATGAGTTTGATAATCGTCAATTGTAGGTATTAATGGATAATAATTTTGATTTAAATAGAAAATCAAATAGAAGAAGCATTTGATTCTTATTAAATGAGGAACATGAATTCATATACATTGTGGCATACTCGATAACAGTCTAATGTGTACATCTTCAAACGGAATGTATACGCAGTTGATAATATGTATACAAACTTGATTTTATTTATCGAAGTATTTTATTGAAATGTAATATATCTACACACATCAATATCTACAAAATATAGATATGTATACTAATTGTTGAAGGAAGTTGATGGAACATGTCAAAGGAACAAGTTCGACGAAGCTGACTGACGAGTTAGAGTTAGAGTTACACTAGGACTAGACTACTAAATCCTAATTTATGTACAAGTCTATATTTTGTACGACTAAAGCTGATTTAGTCGACTAGGATAAGGTGTAAATAATATATTTGTGTTGTATTAGGATTCCTAGTGTAGCTAGTATATGACTCTTCTCCTATACAAGGAGGATATAACTCAATCATTCAATTATCAATACAATCCTTGATTTCTCTAACCATAGATGTGAGATTTCTACATGGTATCAGAGTAATAAAGCTTTTCCGCTCTTTAACGTATTAGATCAAAACCAAAATAACCACAATATCGAACCGCAATGGCCCCTTCTACCAACACTCTTTCGACCTTTTCACTTCATCATCTTATTTCATCCTTCTCCATTAAACTTTAGCCAACGAACTATCTTATATGAAGGACACAAATGTTTTAGTTGATTCAAGTGATGAGATTAAACTACCTCATCATAGAACCACCTAAAGACACCTGTTCCACTGGACAGACTACTGAGAAAGTTGTAGCGGGCGAGAAGGGTGCAGAAGATAGCAACATTGTTGATGACTGGGAGGAGAAGGATATGTTGCTAAGAAGTTGGATCTCAGGCACCTTGATAGAAGAAAGCATGTACTTGATCGTAAGCTGCTCAACTGCAAAGGAGATATGGGAATGCTTGGAAGAAACTTATCTTCAAGCAATAAAAGATAAGGAGTTCCAACTCAAACAATAACTGCAAAGTGTGAAGCTAGGAACCAAAACAATTGACGAATATATTAAGGAATTCAAAGGCATATGTGATGGCCTTACAGCCATTCACAAGCCTGTAGATGAAGATAACAAAGTAATTAATTTTGCTAGAGGTCTAGGTCTTAAGTACAAGACCTTCAGGACTGTCATGCTAGGTAAGGCACCATATCCTACTCTTAATCAATTTGTTAATGCTCTCAAGGGTTTTGATATGAGGGAGGATGAAGAAAAAGTGCCCCAACAAAACCATAACATGGCATTCTCTACCCAAAGAGGAAGTGGTAGAGGAAACTACTCTCAAAGAAGAGGAAACAATAATTTCAATTTCAGAGAAAGAGGCTAAACTGCTGGCTAAGGAACAAGTTCTTCTAATAGCAGAAACGGATCAGGTCCTCAAAATAGTCCTTCAAGTGAAAGTTATGAGAGGAACACTACTGATGCTTGTCAAATTTGTGGTAGGAATAACCATACTGCTCTTAAGTATATTTACATGTGGGATTACTCTTACCAAGCCATAGATGAGCTACCACAAGCATTGGCTTCTACTAATCTACAAAACACTACTGCTGCCACCTTGTATGTGGACTGAGGAGCAAGTTGCCATATGACACATAACTTAGGTATCCTAACTGATCTTAAACACTACAATGGACCAGATAAAATCATTATGGGGAATGGATCAAAGTTAGACATAACACATGTTGGGAACATATCTGCATCAGGTCTAAAGTTAAAAGAAGTTCTTGTAGTCCCTAAGATTAATAAAAGTTTACTCTCAGTTAGTAAGCTTGCAAAGGATAATAGTTTCACTCTTGAATTTGATGAAACTAACTTTGTTGTAAAGGACGAGAAGACAAGGACACTACTGGCCAAGGGAACTAAAAGGAATGGACTTTATGCTTTGGAAGATAACAATCTCTATGATTTAACTACTGCACACGATTGGAACACATCAGACAACATGTGGCATACTAGATTAGGACACCCTAGTTTGAAGTATTTAAAAGTTTTGAATAGTAATAGTTGCATCAATATAAGTAGTTGGAATAAAATGCCTATTGTTTGTTCTAGTTGTTAGTTGGGAAAGAGTTGTAAACTTCCATTTGGTTTGAGAAATAAAATTGAGAAAGAACCTTTATTGAAAGTCCATTGTGATTTATGGGGACCTACTCCTGTCGAATCTTCCCAACATATGAAATATTATGTCATTTTTGTTGATGATCACACGAGATATACATGGCTTTATCCATTGAAAAAGAAATCTGAATTCTTTGAGGTCTTTGTAAAATTCCAGAAAAGGGTGGAAAAACAATTTTCTAAAGAGATTAAGATCTTTCAGTGTGATGGAGATGGTGAATTTATCCAAACAGACTTTATCAAGCATTTGGAAGATTGTGGTATTGTGAGACATATTTCATGTCCTAACACACCTGAACAAAATGGAGTTGCAGAGAGAAAACATAGGCATATTGTGGAGACTGGCTTAACTCTACTACTTCATGCTAACCTACCTTTGTTTCTATCGGTTGAGGCTTTCCTCACTGCAGTATTCCTAATTAATAGACTGCCTTCCTCTGTCCTAAAGATGGTGACTCTATTTGTTAAGTTGTATAGGGAATAACCTGATTAAAATAGCCTAAAAGTGTTTGGGTGTAGATGATTTCCATTTATCAAGGGTAGCAACAAGTTCAGTCCAAAGACTTACCCTTGTGTGTTCATAGGGTACAACAGCTTACACAAAATATATAGGTGCTATCATCCACCTACAAGGAGGGTTTACTTATCCAGACATGTTGTGTTTGATGAAAACACATTACCCTATGTGTCTCCAAATCAATCTCAGACTAACATTGATGTCTCACCTCACCTTGCTACTTTTGTTGAGTATTTCTCTAAACTACAGGCACATGATAACTCTGATTCAGGAGAAGTACAGGCTGCTAGTACACACGTTAATGGTGATAATGCCGCTACTGCTTATATACTCCTTGATGATGAAAGTACTATTGACCTCTTAGGTGCAAGATCAGATGCTGTGGAACAGGTTGAATGTGATGATCCATACAGTAGTATTGAAGCTCCACCTGCAGATTTTGGATCTGCTAGTGGCAGTGAGGAACAGGTTGCACTTACAGGTCCAGTCAATGAGCATCATCAAACAACTACTTTAGTTGATGTACCTGTTGACCATCAATCTGACAATGCTACACTCCAGTCAACTACTTTGGTTGATGTACCAGTTGAGGTACTTCCTGCGCCACAAGGGCATCATATGATCACTAGACACAAGGTGAAAGAACATCACTTATCACTTGTTGCTAGCAGCAGCAAAGACATTCTGAGTGAACCAAATACTACTAAGGAAGAACTTAAGTCACCTCATTGGCTTGCAGCAATGCAGGAGGAAATCAATGCTTTACACACTAACAAGACATGGATATTGGTGCCCAAATCTCCTGGTATAAATTTGGTTGGCTCAAAATGGGTGTTCAAGACCAAATTAAAAGTTGATGAAACAATAGATAGATATAAGGACAGACTTGTGGCCAGAGGATTCTCTCAGCTTGAAGGCATAGACTTTGAAGAAACTTTTAGCCCTGTGGTTAAATCCATAACTATTAGAGTAGTTCTATCCATTTTCATCAGCTCAAGGTGGGAAATTAGGCAACTCGATGTCAAAAATGCCTTTGTCCATGGGTTCCTACAAGAAGAGGTGTACATGAGTCAACCTCCTGGATTTATTGATCACAAGTATCCTCAGTATGTGTGTCTACTTAAAAAGGCATTTTATGGTCTTAAACAAGCACCAAGAGCCTGGTTTGATAGGTTTAGCATGGATCTCCTACACCTTGGCTTCATCTGTAGTAAGGCAGATTCTTTATTATTTACACTACAAGCTCACAAAGGCACCATATTTATCTTATTATTTGTGGAAGATATTATTATTGTAACATCTCGCACCTAGAAATGACTATAAAGAGTTTAAAATATGAAAATATTGATTTTTGGAAAGAATAAGGAAATCTGGAAATTTTGTCTAAGTTAAGAAAGTGAGTTTTGGCCATTTTCAAACAGCCATAACTCCTAGCTCAGGAGGATTTAGGAGCATATCTTGATATGGTTGGATATCCCTTGGAGAGATCTTTCCAACGCCGCCAAGATTGCACTATTTCGACATCGTATGAGTAAACTATGCCTTTTGGAAGTTGGGTTGATGGATTGAGGAAAGTCCCAATCCGGATTTAGGGAAGGGCAAACTAGTCTTTTCTCTAAGTTATTTCCTAATTTGATTTTAGGGATTTATTGGGGTAAAAACATGACTTAGTCAATTTGGAGAATTGAGAAATACGCTTAGGGCTTGGAGAAGAGAGAAAAGAAGAAAGAAAGGGAGAAAAAGGCAAGAATTCGTCAAGATCATCCAAGCTTGCGAGTGGAATTCATCGGGGGTGATCCCTATTAAGGTATGTGAGATCTTTTAGTGATGGGTTAGTTCACCCACACACCAACTTGTTTCAATTCAGCGATTTTGGGTTGTTCATATGTAAAAAGGTGAAGTTCTTGAAGGACATAGTTAAGTTCTTGATTGGTTGTGTTGTTGAAGTTTCTTGTTGATTTGATTCGTGGTTCCGGGTGAATTTTCGAGTTAAATTTGTTGTATGTTGAGGGTACTATTGATCCTAAGTGTTTGGGGAAGGAACCATTGAAGTTTAGAGGGTTTAGAGATGAAAAACGAAGGAGAAAAATTAGGGATTTTCTAGGCAAAGGCTTGGGGCGCCGCGCCTGCCAGAGCGCCACAAAAGTTCCTCTGAACTTTGGCCTCTGGCACATCGCGCCAGCCAGACCTCTCTGAAGTTTGAGGGCTGGCGCCCCGCGCCTCTCAGAGCGCCAGGGACGCCAGTTCTCCCCATTCGTTCCCCACCTTTTCGTACTTGTTCCTAAGCGATGTACCTATGTTTTCTAGTTGTTTCCAACACTTTAAGGTACATCTAAACATCATGAAATCATCCATAAACATGAGATCATGAACCTTGAATCCATAATCCAATTCAAGGAAAGTTAAGATCACAGTCAAAGAAGTTAAGAGTCAAAGTCTAGAAGTTAAGAAGCAAGTCAAAACCAAGTTTCTTAAAGTTTTCAAGAGTCTTTAACAAACGTTTTAAGGCTCAAGTTTCAAGTTAAGCAAAAAGTAAAAAGTTGAGTTCATTTCTCAAAAATCTATAAGGGGACTAAGTATTCCCAAAGAGTTTATAAATGTTCACATTTGAGCAAGAAAGGGAACATTGATTCCAAGAAAGCTTTTAAGCTAAGTTTTGAGTAATTATCTCAATTCAAAGAAAGAGTTTGTTTTTACAAACATATGAGTTAAGTATATTTTGGGAGTAGTATTGAGCACCGATATGGGGATCCGAGTTCATATTAACTCAAGTCTCCATAAACCATGTAGCCATCATGGGTAGTAAAGGATCATACTTTTTAGATGACTCCTTAAGATGCTTTTAGCATA
>JAJOOR010031483.1:0-12748 GCA_036250505.1 Solanum acaule | reverse complement strand
ACTTTTAACCCCCCCCCCCCCCCCCAAAAAAAAAATTCATTTCCATCATTTTAGTGTTTGTCTAAAATCATGAATAAATGTTCAACAACATCAACATATCTTATGTGATTTCACAAATTTTTTTGGCAAAGGTGCAATATATGCGGATTTTACTCACGTCTTATGAGGTAGAGGCAAATTATTTCAATAAACCATCATGTAAAGAAAAACATATCAAAACAGAGCAAGTATGAATGCATTAATTGAAAACTTCGTGAATTTGCATCACATAATGCGATGAGATGGTTAAACTTCCTAAACCAACAAATTCATACTCAACTCGTGAAAGAACTTTTTGGTATGGAGCTTTTCGATCCTCCTTTATAGGCTATTCCATGCAAACTTAGATTAGTCGTCCTGTGATTTTTAAATATCAAATGATCAAATCATAAAATAAAAATAATTAAAAAAAATCATGTAGCTAGTCAATTATCCTTTATAAAAAAGAATAAAGAGATTTTTTTTTAGAAGAATTCATATTTATTTCAAAAGTCAAATTACCAAAGAATACATTGTATAAGTTTAGCATCTTATTTCTTCCTTTTGGGTGTTTGTGTAATTCAACATAAACATAATCAACTAAGCTATTAAAATTTTCGAAACTAAAACTTTAAAATTCCAAACTATACCGATCTAATTTGATATGAAAACTATTTGATAATATAATATTTACAAAAAAATGAAATTACCAATTTATATGTTGGTTGGAAATAGCAGGTAATCGAGATGTACGGAATGTGGCTCAAACACTCTAGTACTCGAGTCCCCCACCCCTTACCCTACCATGTCAACCCCCTAACACACTCCTACCTCACTTGCCCCCCCTCTCTCTCCCCCCTATTTCATTTCCATCATTATAGTGTTTGTCTAAAATCATAAATAAATGTTCAACAACATCAACATATCTAATGTGATTTCACGAGAAATTTGGCAAAGGTGCGGTAATCAATATATGCAGATTATACTCACGTCTTGTGAGGTAGAGGCAAATTACATTGAGCGGATATTGACATAGTAGGTATGAACACTATTGCAGCAGCATATCTGATATAATTCCACAAGTTGATATGAAGAGGGTAGAGTATGTATACATCTTATTTTCAATAAACCATCATTTAAAGAAAAACATATCAAAACATAGTAAGAATGAATGCATTAATTGAAAACTCCGTAAGATTCTGCATCAGAGAATGAGATGAGATGGTTAAACTTTCTAAACCAACAAATTCATACCCAACGAACGAATAACTTTTTGGTATGGAGCTTTTCGATCCTCCTTTATAGGATATTCCATGAAAATTTAGATTAGTCGTTTTGTGATTTTTAAATATCAAATGATCAAATCAGAAAAAAAAAAAAAAGAGAAAAATATCATGTAGCTAATCAATTATCCTTTATAACAAAAGAATAAAGAGAATTTTTTTTTAGAAGAATTCATATTTATTTCAGAAGTCAAATTATCGAAGAACCCCTTGTATAAGTTTAGCATCTCATTTCTCCCTTTTGGATGTTTGTGTAATTTAGCATAAATATAATCAAATGAAGTATTAAAATTTTCGAAATTAAAACTTAAAAAATTCCAAACTATACCGATCTAATTTAATATGAAAATAAGTTAATAATATAATATTTACAAAAAACGAAATTACCAAAACGTACAATGCCCAGCCCTTACGTATGTAAAGTATTGTAAACCGCTGAATCAGTTTAATTAAAGTCAAATTAGCACTGCTAATCATAATTCATAATACAGTTTAACCTCAACTCCTCGACTCCATCGCTGCTAAAGACAAAGATCCCCGCCCCCCCAAACCCCACCCCACCCACCCAACCACGCACCCTCGTCTGCGTAATCTAAAGCTCCATTTTCAGTCGTGTACACTAAGTAATCGCCATTTTTCCAATCTCAGGTACTCTCTTTCTCTCTCTTGTTTATGTAATTTTCCACAATTTTTCGGCACAAATTGTTTCTAGGTCTATTTTGAACTTTGTCGGCGAGGATCTGATCGGAAGTATTGATAATTGCTATGATATTGGTGTTTCTACGGTAGTTAATTGCATATAATTTGATCTTCCTTGTACGGATTTGAATTGTAGATTCATATTTTTTATTTGACTCTCTGTTCGGATATTATATTTGAGTTTGCGCGTATCATATTATGTTTTCCCTAATTTTCTCCCACATTTAGACTCTAGAAATTGAGGACTTCGGTGAAAGTACGAGCGAGGTTTTTTTCTGATAGATGCTAAAAATATCAGCTTGAAGAACTTTTTTTTGTTAAGTTTGAAGCATAATCAATTTAGTTTAAGGCGAATGTTGTAGTCTCTAATCTCTCGAAAAAGTTTTTTTTTTGGTGTGTGTGTTCATTTTTATGTGGGATATTTGCATGCACCTCTGATTTGGCTGGTCAATCTCACCACAGCTTCAGCCACGAGAATTGCGTGTTTACTCTGCTCCTTTCTGGTCTCAGAAATGTAAGATTTAAGTGAATTAGTATCCACCGCAGGCACACACCACCAGAAAGTTCATTGGATTCTCACTTGTACTAATTGAATCTTTATACAATTTTCCAAAAATCCACCTTGTCTCTCTTTTTGGATGAAGTCCATTTGTTGTCTACGTTTTGTTTGTCTTTCTTCATCCCCAGCAACCCCTTGAACGACCTTGTAGCTTTACTCATTTCCTTTTTAATTTTGAAGCATTATTGATGGAAAAGTTGAATGTGGTAGTCTAGTGCTAATCGCATGGAAAAGCTGATTTTTTTGTGTTAGATATTTGCATATCTTAGTAAGGGATTTAAGACTGGTCTTTTTGAATTACAGGCATCAAATTGGAGTTGTGATTGAAAATGAATCCAAAAGGTTTGATTTATAGTTTTGTTGCGAGAGGGACTGTTGTTCTAGCCGAGCATACACCTTATTCAGGGAACTTTAGTACCATTGCTGTCCAGTGCTTGCAGAAGCTCCCTTCAAATAGTAGCAAGTATACATACTCATGCGATGGTCACACCTTCAACTTCCTTTTAGATAGTGGATTTGGTATTCATTCTTCTTATATTTTTTTATGTTGTATATGATTTATTTCTAGTTAACTGGATTCTGACTAGTTTGCTACCAACACAATTTTGTAGTCTTCCTAGTTGTTGCTGATGAACCAACAGGAAGAAGTGTACCGTTTGTGTTTCTTGAAAGGGTTAAGGATGATTTCAAGAAACGTTATGGTTCAAGTATCAAAAATGACGGCGATCCACATCCTCTTGCTGATGATAATGAAGAAGATGATGATCTATTTGGGGATCGTTTTAGCATTGCGTACAATCTTGACAGAGAATTTGGGTGTGTATATTTAATTTTTTTCACCTACAATTTATAATATATTTGTAGCAGCTAGACTTAGTATAGAGTCCAAAATCAGCCAATTAATTTGGATTTATTTATCCTGGAATTGCTAGGCCAAAACTTAAAGAGCACATGGAGTACTGTATGAACCATCCTGATGAAATGAGCAAGCTCTCTAAATTGAAGGCTCAAATCACAGAGGTCAAAGGAATAATGATGGACAATATTGAGAAGGTAAAGTGTTAATGTTCTTTTATTTTTTGATGGAAAGGGTGCATCTATGGAGTAAGTTATGTAAGAAGACCTATAGTCTCTCGCAATGAATATTTGCTTAGCGAATACAACACCAAAATTATGTTGGTGATGATCAGGCTCTTGCATCAAATAGGGAAGATGACTGGGTATTATTACTCCAAGTAATTGTCAGGATAGCTACACTCTATCTGGTAGTCGACCATTTTGTATAAGTTAGTTCGATCAGTGTTATTAAAAGCGAAAAGCGCAAAACAGCTCTAAGGTCTATTGGGACGTTAAGTACAAATAAATGTGTGCTTTTATGAGAAAAAACACAAATGGAGAGAAAGTACAAATATGTATGTTTAGACCAAGACTAATAATAATAAGAATAAATAACAAATATATGGACAAAGAATTTGAAATTCTTTTTTACGATAAAGTGAAATATGAATTGTTAAGTGCCGCCTCTTTCAGGAGACACTCATTAGCAAGAAGTAGTATGACTTAGAGACTTGATGACGACGCTGAAACGCATTTTAAGCGGGACAAAGCACCCAACATATTTTGCACCTTGCTTTAGGGCTTAAGCACTCTTGAAGTGCACCTTTGACCATATTTTTTATGTAACAAATTGTTGTACTGGTACATCATCAGTAAATCTTTACCTTCTCGATAAAAGATAACACAAAACAATGAACCAATTGGTGTATATAGGATATACATATTAGTTAGAAGTAAAGTTAGTTATTGATGTTATAATTATATATGTCTTGTGTTTTATTACAGTCCAACACAGTAGTGATATCGTCTTCTTTGGGCCTAGATCGCACGATATAGAATGCCACTAGGGTCTAAGGTTAGTTTTGTTATATATCTTACATCTTACATCTTTTTCATGGTGTACTGATGCAGGATTTTCCTAGGGTATTACATACACTCCCCATAGAAAATCAACGTCTTTGAGAGGTTTATCCCACAATTATCTCAAAAGTATTGGATTCGACTAACCTAAGTTGAGGTTTGCGTTTGCCTGGTTGCCCCAACACCTATCTTAATAGTGAGAGATTTGTCTAAAACTCAATTGAAACGTGAGGTTAGCTCCACAATCACCCAAGGCTGCACAACAGCGGTTTTATACCAACGTTGTCACAATCCAATTTGGGGTCCTGACCAACGCAAAGTGAGACTTGGCTTACCCAGCATAACAACCCATTTTCACGATGAAAATTTGGCAGTCTCATCTAAATCTCAAAACAATGAGTGATGCATTCTTATGAGTGGAACATTGACAACGATTATCGAGAAAGAGATAGGGAGGGAAAGGAGGAGAGGTGGTGAGAGCAAAAAGCTATTTTCAATCTAAGAAGGAAAAAAAACCCCACAGAACTTGTAAAGTGCGCTGGAGATTTTGTTTTTTGATAGCTCTAAACTTGGGTAAGAAAACAATTTCTTAAAAACATGGTTTTTGGGGTTCTTGGGCACCGAGAGGTAAGTTTAATCCCAAAAACTTGTGGTTTCATTATTTAATCGATATAGTAAACTGGATTATGGATTGAAACAAAGATAATGCGTTAGAATTGAATATGTGTGAACTAAGGTTGATAAAGTTAGGGGAATTCATAAACGTGTCCTTTTCTGGATGAAGTTTTGATATGAATTAATAGGATATTGTAAATTAATGCTGCAATTGGTATTCTTGCGGGTTTAGCCTTAAACGTTGGACAATTGGGAATTTAACTATAGTTTGATCTAAGAAAGATAGTTGTGATCTTGTTCAAATTAACACTTCAATTGATTCTAGACTGTTGAAGAAGTCAATTGGTTGGCTTACAAGCATCAAGTTTGGGGGAAGCTTGTACTGTGAGTGGTAGCTCTTCTTTAGCTTGCGTTTTCAACTATAATATCCTTTAAAAAACATTTCCTGCAATAGTGGTTTGTTGCATGAGGCAAATATAATTATCATTGATATATTAACAAGTGTGATATTTTGAAACATGAGCTTCATTGTAGTGACATACAAGTTATGAAATTCTTACATGAGATATAACTTGTGGATAGCATTTGTGTCTATATTATGAATAAGTTCTTAATTATGTTTGTTCACCTATCTATGTCAAATTGTCAATATTCTCGTATGTATGATGGGAACAAGGTCTGCTCTTATAGAAGAGCTTCAGAGGCAGATGCAGATTCAGTTCAAGCTAAGTTCATAGGTATTGTCTAAGAATAGAAACTTTATAGAAAAATAGAGCAGTGAACTGAACTATACCTGTTCTAAGGTATATGAACATTGCGATACCATTTAAGGGTAGTAAAATTGTCAGCTTATTGTTGTCTAACTGTGGGAAATTTTAAGCCTTGTGGACTTGTACAATGGCGCTTTAAATGTTGATAAAGCCTCTGCTAGTAGGAATAGAAGAGGTAGCCACCAAGTCTGTTTCACACTAGGACTTATTGGCGAATGGCTATGACGACGATAGTAGTGAGGTCTAGTATTGATTTTGACTTTGCAAACTTTCCAACTTGAGATGCTAAACATATTTTGATAAAGAGTACAAAGTATTAAGAATGTTGCCCAGTTTATATATCATTTCGGCTTTAATGTTACATTTATTAGATAGTTAATGTATATAGTAGACTTAGTGTCCCACATAGGAAAAGGTGTATTAAGTACTGTGTAGATATAAGTATAAATAGGCTCAGCAGTGTAATACAACAGTGTGCATCTTAATAATATGTTTCCCATGCCTTTTCAAACTTGTCACCAAGAAAACAATTATGGTTGAGTTATCCACTTTTCAGTCAAATGTGATTGACCCCCTCTTTCATCATTTATAGATTCATGGCTTAATTGATACCTTTTTTTTGCTGTTAATTGGGCTGCTTTTTTGCTGTCAGTACTTCTTTTCGTCGATACTTTTCACCTTAGTTTTTATTCTTGTATTTGTGTAACCTGTTTTTGAAAAAGCTTTTCTTGAGCCAAGGGTCTATTGGAAATTGCCTTTCTACCTCACACAAGTTAGGGGTAAGGAATGCATACACCCACCCTCCCCAGAGCCCACTTGCGAGATCACACTGGGTATGCTGTTGTTGTATTATCGACTTCGATACTATTACTATAGACGTGTGACACTAGGAGAGAATTGATAGAGTGAACCTAACACTTGCTGCGCCACACATTATCTTCTATTGTTTTTGTTAGACTTCTCCATTATGATGTTTTAAACATGTTTCAGGAGTTATGCTCCCCAACTTTGGTCCTGGGGATTATAGAATATGTTTTGCAAGTATTCTGTCAGCTAACTACTCAAGTACTGAACATTTGATCGCTAGTGTCTTTGGTTTGTGGGTGGTGGTGATGGTGGCTATCATGTATGTTGTGGTGAAGGATTGGTTGATGACAAGATTATTGGCATGCTCCTGTTCTAAAATAAAAAAGGGATTATCGGAATGCTCCTGATACAGAGGAGACAGTACTGAATTTTTGTTGTGAAAATGCTAGCCTTGCTAGGTGATACCTCATTTAGCACCAATCAAGGCCCTAAATTGGGTCACTGTTGGGTTCAGTTAGTTATCGTTGTCATACTTATATTAGCATATTACACAGATTTATATGCATAGGAACTAAAATAAGAGAACCCTCCAGTGTTAAAGAACTCGTAATCATTTTAAGCACAAATGATTGAGTATTGGAATCCAATGGGGCTCCATACAACCAACCCAACTAGTGTAGGATCGAGCCATAGTTGATTGAAATATACAAGCATAAACTGGCAGCAACCAGAGAATATTAAAGCTTCTGGATGTAGAGTTAGTTTTTGAAAAAGTAATCTGCATTTGTAATATTGGTATTTTTTTTGGTGATAAAGCTATAGTTGGTTTGTCTGAAAAATTTCTCATTGCTTGAAACTCTAGGATGAAATGACAGTCTTTGCATTTTGTAAAATTATCAGAAGAAAATGTATTTGCTTCTGAAAGTGAAATTTCTTGACACCACTTTATTCACGTCACAGAATTAATTAGCATTTTTGTATTGCATTTCTAAAGGTGTAATTCTACATCTAATTAGTGGTGGAGATTTACATAAGAATTGAGGGTTGCATGCATGTTCAAGAAATTATAAGGTAAACTGCGATGACAGTTCTCGACTAGGTGAGGTGGGGATTTTCTTTAATCATCCAGCTTACATGGCCGGATGTGCTTTGATGAGTTTGACCTGCCTCAGTAAACTGTTGTTGCAAACTGCAGTCTTTTCTGCATAATTTTTTTTTTCCGGACAAGTTTTATTCAAATGGAAAATCAGTTCATGAGGTACAAATAAGTTCACTTCATAAAATATCATGTGGAATTAATGATAGATAGATATCCTCATAATCACGGGTCTTAGGCTTTTAGTGACTAAGGGAATGCCGTCAAAGTTGCCTAACAGTGGGTGAGTGCTTAGATCTTACACTAAAAATAAGAGGTTGCCTCGTTTGGGGAGAATTGAGAAACAAATATTAGTTCATCCTAATAAGGTGGATCTCAGTTAAGTGCTCTTTTGCTTGATTCGTTTCCTGGCACCCCATACGAAGTGGCATCTTTTTCTTGTTTTTGGCCAACATTTTATAGAAGGAAATATATCAAGATATGATTATGAAAATCACGTTTTGAGAAAGGTAAACCTGGAAAATTAGCGTCTGTTTGAAAAAATCAATGTTGCATTCGCTTCAGTATGTTTTTTTAATTATGTTCATTCTGGGTGAAATTATGTATTAAAGACATTGTGTTGCAGGTTTTGGATCGGGGTGAGAAGATTGAACTGCTAGTGGATAAAACGGAGAACCTTCAGTTCCAGGTACTATCTATTTTACAGAGTGTTACACTTGAAAATAACCTTTGCAATTGTGCTGATTTGCAACTGTAAATGTGCTCAGGCTGACAGCTTTCAGAGGCAAGGAAGGCAGCTTCGTCGCAAGATGTGGTTTCAGAACCTTCAAATGAAACTGATGGTTGGAGGTGCTATTGTAATTTTCATTATCATCATTTGGCTTTTCGCTTGTGGAGGTTTCAAATGTTGAAAAGGGATTTCGACGTAATCATTTGGGAATAGTACACTTTTATCTCTCATTTCTGTAGTGTACAAAACCTTTCTTGTAAATGTGAGACAATGCTGCGGACGCTTTGTTTTGGTGACTTAATACTATGGTATGGTACCTATTAGTGTACGTATTGTTAGCTATTCGTGTGTAATTAGCGTAACAATTCATCATACGATTGTAAAGAGTGGCTCGACGTACGTACAACAACGCGTACAGGAAAAGCAAGAACAACTACTAAAAATCTAAAAATGTGTAGAGATTTTTCTAGTATCTGTTTTTCAGCTCTTTTATTGCTTATTGCTGTTCAAGAAACTGTGACTGTTTCATACCTGACAAATTGCTAGTATATTATTTGTGCATGATGTTTCATTATTCCTAAAACTAGTGTGACATTAGACATAACATAGATGAAAAATTGATGTCCATTTGTAAAGACATCATTAGAGTGATTGTATTGATGCTTAAGAATAGGAATATGTTGTGCCACTCCACATGATATAGTAGATATTCAGTTTGGTTATCGGTTTAACTGATAAGATTTGAAACAAAAAAATCATTGAAAATCACCTAGAAATAAGGTGACAAATCAAATGAACCATGCATATTAGTTGATAGATTGCATCTTTCTCAAAAGTAAACACTGGAATAATCGATAGTTCAAGACAACTAGAAATAAAAGTATGAAACTAAACTTTAAGTCAAGAACTTTATATATCGAATGGTATAAATATAATTTATCAATTTATTATTGGGTATTCGATTAATCCATTAAGAAAAACCTCAAACAGTTAAAAATTGATAGTACTGTATCGCTAAATCGATAACCCATTATCGAAAAATCAATATTTTGTGATTTGTTAACCAAATTCAGAAACCATCCTATGTTTGATTGTTTGTTGTCTGACACTTGACAAAAATGAATATTGGGATTTGGGGTAGGGGGTTGTTTATTTAAGGGAAAATTGTACATAATGGCAAACTATTAATTCAAATTAATTGGTATAACCACACTTTGATTTAATTGTGTCCTGTAGCAAACTATTTGCCAGCGCCTCTCCCTCAAACTCTCGCTCGCCACTCTCCTCTCTCGCTCACTCCCTCTGTGCTTGCCTCTCTCGCTTTATACAACAGAATTGTATAAATTGTGTTTCTGTTTGTATAAAGCGAGAGAAAATTGTATATACACATGCAAATACATATATATTCGTCCTATACACTTATAATTATACAATAAAAATATTCCCCTGCCCAGTTCTCTTTGCCTTTCTCTCTTTCTCATTTTATACAACATAATTGTATAAATTGCGTTTTTGTTTGTATAAAGCGCGAGAAAATTGTATATACACATGCGAATACATATATATTCGTCCTATACACTTATAATTATACAATAAAAATATTCCCCTGCCCAGTTTTATGTTTGTACAATGTATAATTTATGTTTGTATAAAGCGAAAGAGAGAGTGATTTTTGATATACAAATATTTTTGTCAACGATTTATACAAACGAGAGGCTAACAACAATTTATACAAATGACTTGCCAACGAAATTATACAAATCTGAAAAAGAGCCAACGAATTATACAATTGCTTCTTTTTGTATATATGTATAGCGAAATAGACAGCTTTCAATTGTATATGTATAGTGAATTATACATATATATGTTTGCTATGGAGCGCAATTATGCAAACTTTGCTATAGCATACAAATATGATTTTTTTTGTTTGCTATATGTGAAAGTTGCTCTTTATTTAAGTGGGCAGTAGTCTTGATATTATTGCTGTAATAGAGATATTTTGAATTCTCGTTGAGAAGTTCTACACTTTTTTTATTAAAGATGTTTTTTTTTTTTCCAAAAAATATTAAATTCAAGTATTTTGATTAAAAATAAAAGATACTTATCATTGCACCATAACATTTGATGGTCTCCCTTGAAGCAAGCCGATCAATAAGAATAATCCCTTAAAAAAAATTAAAACATGCATAAAAACAACAGTAATTTTTTAAAAATGACAAAAACATGAATTCTTAATTCATGCTTTGTTGCTTGATTAGCCTCTCATGTTCTTCTTTAATAAGCAAGTAATCTTTTTTTAAAAAATTAATCAAGAAAGCCAAAAAGTTTCATTTAAGAGAAAATATAATGTCACTTACATAAAACTTATAATATACAATAACAATATTCACTAACCTATTCAAAAATCAAAATCACAATAGAGCTTCAGTAAGCTATATTCAAGAATCAACTTTGAAATATGAATGTAGATTATGTTACTGTTTTTTTCATTCTACTTGGAATTTTAGTGTCTTAATTATAAGTGTATTAGAGATTGGATTATTCAATCAAAGTATGTGTCTGATAAAATTAATGGCTTAAGTGTACTAGAGATTGGAATATTTAGTCAACGTATGGTTTTGATAAAATTAATAGCCTAATGTACTAATGATTGGAACATTGAATCAACGTATGTATCTCATACAATTAGTAGCCTAAATCTAAATTTTAATAAAAACACTTAAATAGACACATCAATATATAAGAACAATAATAACTTAGAGTTGTCTTTTTTTTTTTTCTAATGTACAATTTGTTTTTGAGTAATATTCTTCAAAGACATAATTTTTTAAATTTTAAATAATAAATATTAAGTATTATTTATAAAAGTAAAAGTGAAGTCTAGTTAATCCAACGTTAGCCATTTGTTTGTACTACGTTATCTTAGATGATGTTGTAAAATATTTATTTATTAATATAAAAAGTTGAGTTATTTAATTCAAAGTCTAAAATATTTTTGATAAAAAGTAAATAGTATTTCTTCCCTTTTCTCCTTTTATACAGTATTATGTACCTTATTGTTTTTTTTTTTTTATAATCTTCAGTATTATTTTAAGCAAAAAATTATTTATTATATAAATTCTGTACCTTTTTGTTTATAATCTTCAAGTTTGTTTTAAGTGAAAATAAAATCATAAAATTTCAGTCAAAAAATATTTGGGCCTAAAGGAAAGGCTTTATTAGTTGAAATTTTTCAAAAACAACAAATATTAGGCCTTAAATAGAAATTCATAGCTACAGTTTCAATAATTACAATTCGTAGCAATATTTTTATTTGCTATGCATTTGTATTTTTATATTTTTTTTGTAGATTTTGAAAAAAAAAATACAAATACAAAATGATGTGTATCAAAATGAATATATATTAAGAAGAGAGAGGCGAGCAAGATCGAGAGAAGGAGGAGAAGGCAAGCGAGATCGAGAAAAGGAGGAGAAGGCGAGCGAGATGAGAGAGGGAGGAGAGAGGATTGTATTTTTTATTTATTTTGTATTGTATTAAGTATTTATTTAATGCACAACTATTTTCTATTCTGTATCAATTGTATTTGGCATACAATGAATACAACTGTATTCATCATATCTTTAATTGAATACAATTGATATAAAATACATATTACATTCATATGAATACAAATACAATGGGTCCAAAAATATATATACAATTTTTCAAATATAATTAATATAAAATACAAAACTCTCATCTATATTTGATTGAATACAAATATAGGTGATTCTTAGGCTCTAATTAGAGCTGAATTGAAAATCATGCAGGTACTTGGCCGAAGCAATTTGATGAAGCGGAGAATTTGTGCAAGAAAACACTGGAGTTTAACGGAGAGGGCGAGAGAGAAGGAGAGAGTTTGCTATAAAAACGATATATTGCTATTTATTATTATATTTTTAAACTATAACTGTTTTCCATAAATAAGTTGATATTTTCGACTTGTTCAATAACTTTTCTTTATTAGTTTCACCTTGAGCTATCCACGTGAATTAAACTACGTTCGAAATAAGACAACATTAAGGAATTCTCTAAGCGAACCCATCAATAAAATTAGTTCCTCAAAGAAATTCTCTTAATAACATAAAGGTAAAATAGGTATAAAATGAACAAGTAAAAATAAATACATATTTTTAGTATGACAAATAAAAATGAACGGAGAGATTAGTTTGAAAGGAAGCAAAAAGACAAGAATGCAAATCATTAAAAAAAAA
>JAJOOR010031482.1:0-13774 GCA_036250505.1 Solanum acaule | reverse complement strand
CATAAGTACCCCCCCCCCCCCCAATCTATGCCCGAAATCCTAGAGACACACTTATACTATACTAAGGTCCTATTACCCCCCCCCCCCCAAACTTATTTTATAAATAATTTTACACCCCTTTTTGGCCTACGTGGCACTATCAACCAGATAGCTTGAAAAAATTATCAACACTCGCTGGGCCTAGAAGATAGTGCCACGTAGGCCGAAAAGGGGTAGAAAATTATTTATAAAATAAGTTCGAGGGGGAGGGGGGTAATAGGACCTTAGTATAGTATAAGTGTGTCTCTGAGATTTCGGGCATAGGTTGGGGGGTACTTATGCATTTTCCCAAGAAGTTAATTGAAATATACAATCGAAAAATCACATTTGTTCTTCAAGTTATAATCGATCTGGTATTATCTCAAAGAATTTATCAAAATTAGTGGTGATGCAGCATGAGAGTAGATTTTTGAAATTTTATTCAAATACAAATTTATTGTTGTGATATTGTATATTGAATAATCGGAATACAAATTAGTTTGGATACAAATTTGATGATATTATGTATTGGATTATTATAATACAAATTTATTTTGAATACAATTTTGATGATGTGATCCCTATTCTATATTGAATTATTATGATTTTATATATTGAATGATTGGAGTATAAATTTGATTGGAATACAAATTTGTTCTTCAATTATAGACAACAACTTTTAGAATACAATTTTTGAAATACAACTTTTGGAATACATATCAGGTTAGAATACAACTTTTTATTGAATCAAAAGTTACAAATACAAGTGAATAATGAATTTGATCAACACTTAGGAAACAACTTTTTGAATACAATTTTTGAAATACAACTTTTAAAATGCAAAATCAGTTTAGAATACATTTTTTTTGTTTAATCAAAAGCTAAAAATAAAATTACATGAGTACAAATAATTGATATACAACATACAAAATACATTTATTTTGAATACAAATATATTTGATAACTGAATTTGAACATAGCATACAAAATGATTGATTTGAATGCACATGGATACAATATGCTTAAATAAATATAATATTGCTGAAAATATAATTAAAATATAAAAAATACAACATATACTAATATGAATACAATTTAAGTAAGAATATATATCATTTTAGTCGTCTATAATTTCATTTAAATAAATACAATATTCTGAAAATACAATTGACATATGAAAAATACAACTGACAATACTAATATGAACACAAATTAAGTATGAATTTAAATAAATTAAATATTAACTGAAATTGGAGAAATGTAAACACCAAAATACAAAACCTACCCTAAATAGTAACGAGGTTTACTAAAAAATCAGACTCAAAAGGAAATTTACTAAATAAACTATTTTGAAGTTGAATAAATTGAAACACAAAAATACATGAACTGCCAAAAAAATACAAATCAAAACTAAAAAATTCTGATATTAACCCAATAAATACATATCCAAAGGAAGTTATCCGATTAAATGAGAATATGATGCAAATATTTTGTTTGATTTTTTTCCATTTTGAAAAAAAAAAGAAGAGAGAATCTGGAAGCAGAGAGAAGGGGAATAAAAATAATGAATAGAGAGATAAAGTGGAGTTGATAAGGAGTGACAATATGATGTATTTTAGGAGGATAATTATAATTATATAATTTGCTATAAAAAAACAATATATGAGAGAGAACATGTGATTAATGTGAGATAAATTAGGAACTAAACTAGGATACACTATATTTTTTGAAATATTGACATATTGACATTTTTAATAATTATTTTAAAGTGTAGATGTTTTTAATAATTATGTTAAGGATTTTGACTAGTTAGCTAATTTTTCCTTTTTTTTTTCTTTTCAAATTTATAATTCTATAACATCAAGAAAATGAAAAGAATTTAAAATCAAATATGGCAAACAATGGTGTTGTTTCAATAACACTAGCAAAAAATCTAGTATAATTAGCATGTATCTCGCATATCAGATACGCGAGCGAGATAAAAGAGTGACAAGTAAGACGGGAGAGAGGCCGCGAGATTTGTCTATGTATCCTAGATACATGCGAATCTACTTGGATAGAGTGTATCTAGAACAAATTAACCTAATTTTGTGTCCATATATTCTGAGATACATGTATCTGGACGAACCAAAATTTGGTAAGATTCATAATATTACAACATTGCGTGTATTTAAGTAATTAGATTATATACTAGTGAGATTATTGTAAGTTACCGTTACATAAAGGGTTTTGACCCATGGGCCGACCTCGGCCCAGCCTCGATCAAGCCTCAAGGGCTTATATGGGTCGGGCTTATATAAGCCTTAGTTTTAAATGAGCTTGAACTATCTTATCCCAACCCTACCTCCAATGACAAGTTGGGTTGGGTCGGCCCCATAGGCTAAACCCGTTTTGACGGCTCTACTTATATTTGTATGTTTGTTTTGTGAGCCATTCTATTTACCTGATATAGACTTATACGTGTATGAATTTTTATTGTGAACCCTTCTATTTACTCTTTTGTTATCTGAACTCCTGAACTCATCGAACCTCAATATTTTAAATATAATTTTTAACTTGATATTGTGCGTGTTGCATAAACACTTATATGTTGGCTAAACAAACAAATCGTTTGATTCATGTAGGAATATTTCAATCACGTAGAAAATGACTAGCATGAAACAAAGAAAACTCATTTTTCAAAGTTCATCTAGATATGTCTACTTTTGTTTGCAAAGGGCGTAATTTTTTCCATTCTCTCACGAGCTCAGTTCCTCCACGATTTCCCCCCTTCTCCCACGAGCTCAGCTCAAGGGCATTTTATCTTTGATATTCATTATTAGTTTCTTAGTTTTTCAAGTTATGTTAGTTCGTATTTCTTTTTCCTTTTGTCTGTTTGTATTTGTTTGATTTTAGGGTCGAATGTCATTGAATTTTCTAAAAAAAATTGGAGATTTTATTTTAATTTGTACCTAATGTTAGTGTAATATGCTTCTATAGTGGCTGTTATGACTTCAATAGCATATTTCGTAAATTTGAGTAGATTCTAGGATTTATTCGTAAAATCTCAATTTCAACTGAAACTAATATTATTTTTCGTCAATTGTCTTGGGTATTGATTCTGTTAGTGGTCCATTGTTATATATCAACTGTGTATAAGAATCTTGACACCTTGTTACCTTTAAAAAATAGGGTTTTTTGTTATTCTTATTTTTAAAATTAGAATATTTTCCAAGTACGAACAAATTCACTAATAATGTTATTTTTCTTATCACTTTACAAGCATGGTAAGTACATGATTGCAATAATAGTGACACTTCAAATTCATTATGGAGGTTGTTTTGTATCTGATCCTGAGCTAAAGTTATGTCAATGGAATCAACATAGATGTATATGAGTTGCATATCATGTTGCTTCATAAATTAGAACTAAAATTGGATGCTGAAAATGTTGAAACATTTGGATGTAGAATCACAAGAATAGTGACTATTTTATGTTAAATATTGATTTTGATGTTTTAAAATTTCTTAATGATTTGAATGATGCAGATTTTTTTTTGATGTATCAAATTAATTTACCTTTAGTTGTTGAGGAGCTACCCGTATTGTGTAACACTAATGATGATGTGTCCTCCCCACAAAAAGATAGTGTTGATGTGTCCTCCCTACAAAAACATAGGGCTGGTGTGTCTTCATCTCAACCATTTAATGAAAATGAAAATAGAGGTTTAAATGAAGACCAGTCCCTTAGAGTTAAGGACCAGTCTCCTAGAGTAAATGTAGAGCTTCATTTTGATTCTTATTCTATGATGTTGATGAAACATTTATAATTTGAGTGATTTCGATGAGTTGCTTCAAGCTAGACAATCTAATATTCAAGAACAGGCTAAAGAGAAGGTTGATAGGGTAAATCTACATGAGTCATGTAGGTATAGATATTGGTTTTAAAGACATTTATAAGTGCAAGAGGGAAGATTTAGAGGCAAATTGGGTTGTGATGAATTGGAGACGTTGAGCTTGGAACCCTAGCTTTCTTCCTAAAACTTGAGAGAGATTAATTAATGTGAAAAAGTTTCCTTTTGTGTTCAGTTATCTCTGTGGTGAAAAAGACAAGGTGGGTGTGATCTCCTTCTCTTCACATGTCTAAACCATTTTAACCTCACTTCTCTCATGTTATTCACTACGAAAGTGTTGTTGAAGACTGCAAATTAAAGACATTTTGGTACAGTTACATATTTTTAGTGTAAGACCACAAAATTAAAAAATCTTCTTTACTTTTTAAAAGCTTGGAACTCTAGCGTTTCCTAGAACTTGGAACAAACTCTTATTATACCTTAGTAATTGAAGCCTAGCAAAACAAGAGAGAAGGGGAGACTTTGAACTTAACCCTAGCCTTCTTCCTAGAAATTGAGAGAGAATTGGAGGGGATGAACTTGGAGGTGAATTGGGGATTTGAGAGAAAGAGAGAGTTGGGTAGTTTTAGGGGTTGAAAGGTAGTTATAAGTCTTAGAATTAGATTCAAAACGACGTAGCATAGACATTAAATACATAGAAAAAAATCCAAATACCCTTAAGAATTAACTGACGGAAGTGATCTATGATTGGGACCTAAGGTATGTAGACCTTTCGATGGCTCGTACTGGTCAACCGTAGAACCAACTTCAGAAACCCAAAAATTCATCCACTTACCATGGAACCATTCTACAATTTGTCCAATTTCCTACGGCACATAGAGCCAACTTATAGAACCAAATTTCAAGCACGAAATTTACTAAGTATAGAACCCTTCTACGGAACCCATATATGACAAATATGACTTACTACATCCTGCCCTATCCATTTGTACTTCCTTCCTGCGACCTGTAGGACTTCTTATAGTTTGTAGCTAAGACTCGCAGTTCATGCAGTAGGGACAAACATCTGAACTCTTCCTTTTCAATCCAACGCTTCAATTTCTGGAATGTTACACTAATGATAATGCTTCATCTCATATCACTAGTTATTCTTCTAATTGTCGATCAGTTCGTCCCTTCTTTGATCAATTGTGAAAAGGTCTTAGTTGAAAGTAAGAGTCAAGCTTCACCATCACCTACGGTAAAATACTCTCAAATAGCTAATAAAGAAGCTAGTTGTGTTGTTGAGTCCCCTTGTTCTACTATTGATTCTCTTTATTTGCTGCTAATCTTTACCAGCATCTCACACTTACGATACTGAAATTTTGTGGCATGCTAAATTAGGACATCTACCTTTTTTGTAAAATGAAGAGTATCTCTACCATATCTATAAACTTTTCTACTACACTTGTATCATATGTCTTATGGAAAGACAGACCAGAATGCCTTTCTAGGGAAGTACTAATACTACCAACAAGATTTTTGAACTACTACAAATTGACCTATGGGGATCATACCACATACCCACTCATGATGATTACAATTATTTCTTGACAATGGTGGATTACCATAGTAGATCGACTTGGACACAGTTCATCATATGCAAAAGTAATGCACTGCAAGTTATAGAAGCCTTCATATCTCTCATAGAAGACCAATTTCAAACCAAAGATCATGCCCTTATACACCTTAACAAAATGATGTGATAGAAAGAAAACACAAATATCTCTTGAAAACAACAAGGGTACTTCTCTTCCAATCAAAATTGCCTATGAGATATTGGATGTCTTTGTTTTCCTACCAGTTTGAAATTTGAATGCCCACAAAGACAAATTTGAATCAAGGGAAACACCACACATTTTGTTGGATACCCTTTCAATACAAAAGGATACAAGGTACCACATCAAGCTACTAAGAGATCTCATGTATTTAGATATATTCTTTTTCACGAAGCTGTTTTTCCTTTTGTTATTGCTCTTGATGGTTCCAGTTTCAATTATGTCTTGAAATTACTTATTCATCATTTGGATAAATTATTTTATATGCGTGGTACAACAAGCACTTTTGTTAATGATGAATTGTTGGAAACAAACACATTTTATGAAGTTACTACTAACCAAGTAACTAATAATATTGCTGAACGTACATTGGATTCAAATGCACATCCACAATCATCTAACCATGTACCATCCTTGCCTAGTCCTAATACACATGTTTTTAGTGATGCCCCACCGTCACCTGCACCTATGAGGACAACTCGCCCACTTCATACCGCCAACTATTTAAAAGAACACAACTACAATTTACCTAACTTGCATTCCCCTACACTAATAACTAACACCCATGATCCACAACATATTCCCTCACTTCATTCATATTCAATCATGACCATGTTTGTTTACCACCTTGTGTTTTGATAGCCAACAGTTATTGAAGAACATTTTATATGAATGTGAACCTGATTCTTGTGAAGAAGCAATCTTGAATCCTTCTTGACAAATGACACAGACACAAGAATTTGAAGCATTGTACACAAATGACCTATAGGGGAAAAAATGTTATTGGATATGAGTGGGTGTACAAAATTAAGCAAAAAGCAGATGGGAGTGTAGAAAGTATCAAAGTTAGGTTGGTTGTAAAAGGATATACTCAATAGGCTCGTCTACATTATACAGAGACGTTCTCGCCTGTAGCCTAAATGACTACTGTTAGGATTTTAATTTTCTTAATTGTGAAGAAAGGATGAGGCATTTATCAACTTGATGTGAATAATGTTTTCTTGTATGGTGATTTGTATTAGGAGGTGTACATGGAATTTCCACAAGGACTTATGGGGGATAATGACAGCATGATTTGTAGACTAAACAAGTCATTGTATAGTCTAAAACAACGTAGCAGACAATGGTAGGATAAGTTAGCCTGCAGTCTTTGTTCAAAAGGATACACACACTTTAACAATGACTACTCATTGTTTTATAAAAAGAAGGGGTGCCTCCGGGTATTTGTTTCTATCTATATATGTTGAGTATGTGATCTTGACTGGCACCGATTTAGAAGAAATCACTTCCCTATAGGCGTTTTTGCATGACTTCATGAATTACAAGGTCTCTACATCACCTCTTGATTCCGCTGAGAAACTTAAGGCTACAGATGGCAAGCTACTATCAGACCCCACTCACTATAGAAAGTTGGTTGAAAAACTTATTTTTTTCACAAACACAAGTATGAGTATAGCCTACAGTGTTTAACATCTTAACCAATTCATGCAGTCACCTAGAGAGAACCATATTTGATGGTTGCTTATCGTGTCCTTAGGTATCTGAAACAAGATTCTACATTGGAAATTTTCATTTCAAAAAAGCCTGAATTTAATATCAACGCTTATTGTATCTTAGATTGGGCAGCTTGTCCTGATTCAAGGAGGTCTAGGTGGATGTCTGGTGCTTATGGCTAATAGTTTCATTAGATGGAAGTCCAAGAAACATGTCACATTATCTCTGTCATCTTCAAAGGCATAATATAGAGTTGTGAAACAAGTGGTGGGAGAACTAATATGGTTTGAGAGATTACTAGATGAATTAACAATGCAATGTTCTTTACCTATACATGTGTTTTATAATAGCCAAGCAACAGTCCACATTACCAAAAAATTAATTTTTCATGAAAGGACAAAACACATAGAAGTGGATTGCCATTTTGTTAGGGACAAACTTCAGAAAGGACTGATTGCACTCCATCACATCTCCTCAAATTCACAATTGACAGACATCTTCACCAAAGCAACATGCTACAATCTTGAGGATGAGATTATGTGTACTGTACTCAATCAAATATTCATAGTGATTAGTTAGTTTGGGTTAGTTAGGAGTCTGTTAAAGTTGTTATACAATTAGAAACAAGTTAGTTAACTAGACTTCATGCAATTTTGTATGTATATATACATCACTTTGTGTTGATCTATTCATTCATCCATCTAAAGTGCAAAGCATATAAATTCTTCTCTAGAAGTTGTTATTTTCCTCCTTCTTTTGACCTCAAATTCCATTAATGGAGGGGAACAGGTTCATTCAGAGCTTATGCTCCTAATTTCAACATCCATAGAGTTTAATTGGTGTGATAGTTTTAGATTACTTAAATATGGAGAGGAAAGGTGTAAAGAAACATATATCTAAGTTTATTTCAACTGTTTAAATTGCTCTACGATATACTCTAATATTTAGTGGACTCTTATAATAGGTCCGGAGAGGATGGTGTCAGGTATATACACAATCGTATTCTTATATGATACAAATAGAAAAATTATTTCTGAAAGATTATTCTCAATTCATGTAAAATATATCAAAATTAAGTATGAAAGAAAAATAAAAATATTATACTAAAAATAAAAAAGAAGAAAACAATAACAATAAGAAATAGTTCGGTAAGATCGGAGAGAAAAAAATAATGGGTAATAATAAATTCAAAAGACTAACATTAATAGAGTAATAAATTAAAGGCAAACAATGAAGCAGGTCAAAATATGCATTTTCAAAATGTGAAAAATAATGTTTTTGTGTGTGTATCAAGTGGGGTTTTTTTAGGTGATTAATAATGCAGTCGGTGGATTTGCAAATCTTATTTGAACTTTGATCACTCAACTAATATTCTTGTCCCTAATAAACTATACTATAACATTAATTAAGTATAATTGATTAATTAGTTCTCTTTACTCAGTTTCAGTTCATTAATTATTTTGATTTTAATTTTAATTTTGATTTAAAGAGAACTGTGTGGTTGATCTAGAAACTGCGGACTAAATAATACAGTTTGAATTAATATTGGATTTTATACTCCCTCCGTCCATTTTTATCATTATATTAACGGAAAAGGGTCAAAACTACCTTAAATTATCTGAAATAGCTTAAATATACCCTTAAGCTATATTTCAGCTCAAAAATACACTTCCCGCCAAACTATTGGGCCACACCTAGGGCTGTTCAAAATCGAACCGAAATTGATAACCCGAACCTAAAAAAAGTTATTGGTTTATCAGTATTGGGTTATTGATTTAGCGGTTTTGATAACAGTTTTGATTTTTTTTCTTATCGGGTTATCGGTTCTTAACGGTTTGAGGTTTTTTTCTTAAAGGGTTAACCGATAACCCGATAGTATAATAAATAATTATATTTATACCATTTTATATATAAAGTCCTTGACTTAGAGTTTGGTTTCCTACTTTTATTTCTGGTCGTGTCAAACACATGGTTATTCAACAATATAAAGATGTTTGCTTTTGAGCAAGATGTAACTTGTGAACTCATGTGCACGGTTCATTTGGTTTGTCATCTTGTTTCTAAGTGATTTTCAATGTTTTTTATTGTCAAATCTTAACGGTTAAATCGATAACAGAACCGATAACGGTCAAAAACCGATAAACCAATAACCGATAACGGTCAAAAACCGATAAACCAATAACCGATAAGCCAATATGTTAATGGTTCGATAGCGGTTTAGCATCTCTACAAACCGATAACCAATAAGCCAAACCGATTAACTTCAAAACCGAATCGAACCGATCGATACACAGCCCTAGCCACACCTACCCTTCTAGTCAACGGAAGTATCCTATTAAATCCACATGGATGCCACATGTGCATGCCAAACATACCCAACCTCCACATATATATAGACGACTACGGAAAAGGGTCAAAACTACCCTTAAACTATTCGAAATAGCTTAAATATACCCTTAAACTATATTTCGGCTAAAAAATGTCCTTCCCGTCTAACCATTGGACCACACTTGCCCTTCTATTTAACAAAAACATCTATGTGGGTGCTAAAATGTCACATGGACTCCACATGTGCACGTCAAACACACTCCACCTCCACATAGACGACTTAAAGCCCTAATTTCACTCTTTTTCCCCTCATTTCTAAAATCAGCTTATGCTGATGAGGGGGTTCATTATTACACATATATACTAGTAAATCAATAAATCGATCCTTTATATATAGTGTAATTTTCCAATGACAAAAATTCAAATGAATTCCTGAGTTCTATATAACTCCGCCCCTAGGGTGGGGTGGAGGGGGAGGGGGAGGGGGGGGGTTAACAAATAAATAGAGTGTAGATACGTTTGTTTCACCTAACACAACATAATCTTTGTGTAAGTTTGATAGATTCTGTTTTTCACAAAGGGATTGATTAAAGTAGACAGGTTTAGTACATGACAATTGACCAATCATTTATTTTTTTGTTTGCTCATTCTTGTGAAAAAATAAACCCTTCCCCACTAAGGGTTATAATATATGTATAGTTCACATGTGGAGTGTTTATAACGTGCAAAAAGTTGAATATAAAGTAGTAGGATAATTAATGATCCCAACAAGCTAGGGCACATTAAAATCTAAATATTATGCATCCGATTAGATAGTATTGAGCTCAAAACTATATATAACATAGTTAAAAGTTCTAAAATATTTTTATATGATGTTCGGACATTGTATTAACTTCTTCAAGTCCAAGGTTTTTGTACAATAACATAATGCCCAAATGAGGTTTGAGGAAGATGGTGCATGTGTTCACAGTCTTATTTCTTACTTTATAAAAATAGAGATGTTATTTCTGATAGACCATCCGCTCAAATAAAGCAATGATTTTCTCCATGATTCTTTATAGAGTAATCCCTAGAAGATATTATTCTAGGACCTAGGTATTTTATCCCAAATAGAATAAATTTAATTGGCCTTTACTCACTTGTCTATAACCCCTTCGTACAAATTCAACTATTTAATGAAGTGAAGGTTTTTTTAGAAAAACAACTCTTAACTTTAAAATCCTAAATGTACCATTGAATGCTAAGATTGATTTGACATTTCTTGATAGTAGTACTTTATCCAAAAACAAAAGGACCTAAGTGTGAAAAATATTTCCTCCAACTCGAGCACCCACAAATATTTTGAATTGATTTAGAATCAAGTTTCATTCCTATCCCAAATTATCTTCAAAATCTATATTTTTCTTTTGGTGTGAATTGACAATAATTATAAAGGAACTTACGGAAATGACTATAGTTTAGTGGTTAGCAAAGTTTAGCAGCTATAATTAAGATAATAACTATTTGTAACTAACTATTAATTGACTATCTAGCTGTAACTAATTATGTATTCACTGTATTTGGTGATTGTATTCTAGCATACATATACTATTTTTAGTCAATTACTCCAAATATAAATACAACATCTAATGCAGTGCATTAATTGTGCAAGAGTATCTTTTTAAAAAGAAATTTAGCGTAATATCTCAAAATTTCATAATCAATGGAGCAATGAAATCTCACAATATTTTTTCCATAATAAACAAATGAATTGAACTAGAAAATCTTTTCTTCTTTTATGTTGTTTTATGACTAACTATTACTTGTACGACATTGATATAGATTTTTTTTTGTTATACACTTTTTTCATTTGAATACATTAGTACGACATTGATATAAATACATTTTTCCGATGAATGCATTATAGAAATACTCAAAATACATTGATACAAACATATAATAGGGAATAAAAATACACTCAAATACTTGATACAAATGTGAAACAAGGAACTAATAAACTTGAATACATTGATACAAATTTATAACAAATTGCAAAATACACAATACATTGATACAACATGAATATCAAGGAATGAATACACTTTGATACATTGATACAAATGTGTAATCAATATCAGATACAAATAAATACTTTTGATACAATCACAGTGAAACAAATACAATCAAAGACATGAATACAATGCAGATGTAACATTTATAGATGAATAGAATGCATCTATGTGTGCGTTTGATTTGTTGAAAAGTCTCAAATTTGCACAAAAAAATTCTCAAATTTGAGATATGAACTCCTCGTAATATATCTAATCTTTCAAAACATCACCCATTAATTTTAGTAACAATTTCATGAATTCATAATTTGAATTTAATCTTCAAAGCTTTCTCTCATGGCTAACAATGGAGTTTCATAAATCATCTCGAGCCAATAATGACATCGCTTTATCGTAGAAAGGAGAAGCGCATCATCATTAGGTTTGAATTTGAAAAGAATTTGAAAGAATCGTACATTGTAGAAAAGAAGAAAAAAATCATCATTCATGAAAAAGGAAAGAGTGTGCCAATTTGGGGTTATACACTAATTTGAAGGGAGAGAAGAAAAAAGATAGATAATTAATAAATACAAGCCTGAAATTAAGCCTAGAAATATATTAATTGAAAAATATACTTTTTAATTAGAAAATAGCTATTAAATGGATATTATAGCTGCAAATTATATTTTATTAAACTATGTTATATATAATAAATACATAGCCTATATCCCTTGCTATGTAGCTTTTCCATAATTATATTACTTCTTATTAGAGCCGTCTCAACAAGTTTGAGGGCCTAAAGTCAAATTTCATAGCGAGGTCTTTTTTTTTTTTAGTTGTCATATATAAATTGAATGACTTTAACATACTCAATGTAATTCTACAAGTGAAGTCTCTAGAAGGTAGGATGTACGCAAACTTTATGAAGTAAGAAGGTAAATGTGACACCTTGCAATTTGAAATAGCTATGAAGAAGCTTGAAATTGGAAATAGTCAATTTTGGGAAAAATTCAAAATCTGGAAATTTAGTCAAGTATGGGAAAAAAGGTGAGTTTTTGGTCAACTTCAAACAGTCATAACTCCTAGCTCAGGATGAGTTAGGTGTATTTCCAGTTATGTTTGCAAATACCTTGGAATGATCTTTCCAACGCCGCAGAGTTTGCTCGATTCCGAGTTCGTATGAGAGAGTTATGCCCTTTGGAAGTTGGGCTGTTGGAATAGGAAAGTTCACCCGAATTTGTAAGGGTATTTTGGTCTTTTCCCTAACCATTTCTTTTGGTTATATTAAGGGTCCCAGCTGATTTTAAATCAGTATTTCCTTTTAAAAAGTGAGTGTTAGGGTTGTGAGTGAAGAGAGAAAGAAGAGGAGAAAGAGAAGGAAGCTAAGTTCGTCGAGATCGTCGTGGATTTCGTCGGGGGTGATCCCTATTAAGGTATGTGAGATCATAGTGTTGGGTTGGTTCATTCCCCCACACGCCAAACTTGTCTTAATTCCGAGAAAAGATTGGTTGTGTTTGTTGAATTCTTGTGGTTGTGTTGAAGCTTCTTGTTGATTTGGTACATGTTTCCGGATGGAATTCCGAGTTGAATCTATTGTATATTAAGGGTTTTAATGATCCCAAGTGTTTAGGGAAAGAACCTTTGAAGTTAAGAGGGTTTAGAGTTGGAAAAAATGAAGGAGAAAAGTCGGGCAGCTTCTATGAAACCAGTCCGCGTCGCGGACTTATTCCCTCTGTGAACAAAAATCTGCTCCACGTCGCGAACAGGACGCGGACTCCACTGTTTCAAAATCAATTTCGCGAGATTTTATTTAGGAGCATCTCCGCGTGGCGGACTTATTCCAAGACGGTGTTTTCGTAATTTTTCTCAAGTTTAGCTAATCGAAACTATGCGTAAACATCAAGAGACCTTTCCTATCACAAATCATAAACCTTGAATCCATAATCCAATTCGAGGAAAGGTAGGATCAAAGTCTAGTGATATTAGAGTCAAGCTTAGAAGTTAAGAAGCAAGTCAAAGTAAGTCTTTAAAGTTTTTCAAGAGTCTTTATTGAACGTTTTAACTTCGTTTTAAGGCTCAAGTTCCAAGCAAAGTATATAGTTGAGTTCATTTTCTCAAAGTTATTAGGGAACTAAGTATTTCCAAAGAAGTTTATAAATATTTTTTTACATTTGAGTAAGAAAGGAACTATGTTTTCCAAGAGAGCCTTTGGGCTAAGCTTTGAGCAATTATCTCAAAATAAAGAAAGATGTGTTTAA
>JAJOOR010031481.1:0-13944 GCA_036250505.1 Solanum acaule | reverse complement strand
ATACTTAGTACATTTTGTGTACTAACCCATATTCTTCATATTTTTACTATAAGTGTAGGTTCCGGCAAGTGATCCCTCCTAGCTAGTTTGAAGTGTTGAATTGCTTTCCTCCAAGACTTGGTATGTCCTCATGGATTCGAGGATAAGACTTTTAAGTTCTTTTGTTCATGTAATAGACTTCCTTTGATTGTAAAGGGCCGTGTCCCTACTTATGTTTTGCGACTGTGTCTAAGATGGCCATGTGAGACTTAGACTTCCGCTGTGTGTTTTTAAAGTTGTTTTAATGAAGTTTAAATGTGTGGAAATAAATAAGTTTTTTTTTATTCCGCACTATTTTCATTATTGAATGCAATGAATGACTATGTGGCTCGTATAAGACCCCTTCGGGGTCGAATACGCCATGTTACGACTAGGGGTACTCTCGGGTCGTGACAAACACCTATCATTATTTCACTGGATTGGGGGCAATGGTTTGAAGTGATGTGTGATGCAAGTGGGGTGGTTCTTGGTGTGGTATTGGGACATAGGTGAGAGAAGATTCTTCATCCGATTTACTATGACAGGAAAGCTCTGAATGTGGCTCATAAGAACTATACGGTGATTGAACAAGAGATCCTAGCTGTGGTTTTTGCATTCGAGAAATTTCGATCCTACTTGCTTGGTACTAAGGTCATAGTGCATACTGACCATTCTGCATTGAGGTATCTGATGGTGAAAAAAGATGCAAAATCGAGGTTGACTAGATATGTATTATTGCTACAAGAGTTTGATTTTGAGGTGAAGGATAGAAAGGGGACAGAAAATCAGGTTGTCGACCATTTGTCCAGATTAGAGGAGGAAGGTATGCTCAAGTTAGGAGATGGGGCTGAAATTAATGATGCATTCCAGATGAACAGGTATTGGCTGGTTCTTATGATCTTATCCCTTGGTTCACAGATTTTGCTAACTACTTGGAAAGCGATCTGGTCCCATCAGATTTGTCATTTCACCATAGGAAAAAGTTTATGCATGATGTGAATAAGTTCTTTTGGGATGAGCCTTACTTGTTTCGTATTTGTGCTGATGGGATTATTCGTCATTGTGTGCCCGAGGTTGAGATGATGAGTATACTAGAGGTGTGTCATTCATGCCTGTTGGTGGGCACCATAGTGGTATTCAGACTGCTCATAAAATCTTGCAGTGTGGGTTTGACTGGCCTACCATCCACCAAGATGCTCATGATTTCGCCAAGTCTTGTGACCGTTCCCAACGATAAAGCGGAATTTCAAAGAAGCAAGAGCTACCTATGAATCCGATATTGGTGATTGAGTTATTTGATGTCTAGGGACTTGACTTCATGGGTCCATTTGTAAGTTGACTTGACGTATTCGGGCGCTTCATCCAATACTAAGCGTCCACGGTCCTTCAATAGTAATATAACCCAACTAGTGAGTTGGAGTTGAGTCCCAAGGGAGCGGTTTGTAACCGAGAATTAAGATAAAAGCAAGAATGTGTTCAAGTCAATTATAGCTATAAACATTTACGAAGAAAAACATATCAAATTAAAGAGTGACACAAGTGTCAATTATCGAAAGGGGTTTGTAATCAATTATCAATTAAAATGACAACTAAAAATGAAAATGTAAATATGGAGACGGGATTCTTGGGATGTGATAGGAATATGGGCAAGAATAAACAACCAGGTTAATGCTATTGATAGTAACTCGCTGTAAATTGGTAACTAAGCTAGACTTTAGTCAGGTAAATTTTCTCTCGAACAATTTACCCCAAATCAAATCGGTTTCTCTCGAACACCGATAAGTGGCAATGAAGCACAAACCTTCGCCTTAGTCTATTCACTCTCTTGAGCTGAATGTGTGGGAGAGGGTTTAGGATTCACTATCTCGAGTTGAACCCACAACAACCCAATAACCACCGACTATCGATTCAGTAGTTTTGCTTTTAAAACCTCTCTCGAGCAAGTCAAAAACACGAAGATAAAATTGTATTTTCAACTACAACCCCATTAAATTCAAATACAACTACTGAACAAAATCACCTTTAAACAGCGAATAAACAATCAATTAGCAATACCCATCAGTAAATTTAACCCATATTCACATATTCACACCCCAAGAATTGGGTTTTTAGCTAGACATAGTAAAGAGATAGAAATCGATACCGAAAAGTGTTTCCATCAAATGGGTACGATAGATATTTTCTTTACACACGTCAAAAATGAAGAATCTTCAATACCCATTTCCAATTGCTTAGAAATGGAAATCTTCAAAGCTAAGGAACCAAGTCTCCAAAACTCTAAGTTCTAAAAACTAAAAATAGTGTTTGATACTGATTTCCTATAAAATCTGATACAAAATCCAATAATGAGCTAAGAATTTAAACAAGTATTATAGTTGTCAAAAAGTGTGCTGTGAAGGACCACTCGACGCAATTAGTTGGGAGCGCCGATCCACTCGACGATCCGTCCTTTGGTCTGGTTCATCGCCTTTCTGCATTGGCCTTCAACAATTTCAAGTTCTGTAACGTTGGGCAATGAAGTACTGCATCACAGAATCGTTCGATGACTCACCGACTGCTTCTTTCTCTCGCCGACTCAATTTTCTCCCTCAGAGCTTGGCACACTGGAACATTAGGCGAGACCATGGCCATTCGGTGACTCGCCTAATGACTTAGGCGATCCTCAGGCCGTCTTTTCTTCTTTCTTTTCAGCTGCCTTGTTAACTTTTGCCCAATAGTGTCCATGCTTTGTCTCTAATTCCAAATACCTGCAACTCAAGGATTTTCATCAATTATTGAGACAAAATATGCATTTGAGGTCACTAAATCTATCAAAATGATCCCTAAAAGAGTCCAAATTGTGGACTCATCAACATCCCCAACTTAAAATTTTGCCTGTCCTCAAGTAAAACTCAAATTCAGCAGTTCAAAAGGGATGTCCCAGACAGTGTGCTACACAAGACTCAATCATGAATGCATACAAAAAGACTCGACTTACTCATGCAAGAATCAATTGTGCACTCAAAGATTCAAGTTGTGACTCACCATTACCAAAGAATCTCAAGCTTACTATACTTGCTTCAAATGCAAGTTCAAGCTCAACAAAGGTATTCAAATGCCCTCACACAAAGAATGATTCCATATTCACTCAATGGTTCAACCATTTTGAAGTTCTGGAATCAAGATCAACACTCACACTCACAAATATAAGCACACTGCATGATTTCACCTATTGGTTTGCCCTTATTTTCCAATCGACTTTTGCTTCAGCTCATTGAAGATCAAAAAGGTCTTTTCAAGGCTTGTAATGGGGCTGAGTGTAATGGTATGGTCATTTAGGCTTATAAGTTGAAATCCTCGTGTAATGTGATGTGAACAACACCTTATTTCCTTCTCTTTATCATTTTCACTCAAGCTCAAAAGTCACCTCTTATTCCTCTTCCATGGTTCATTGGAAACCCCATTTTCTTTGTATTTCCACAACCTTATTTCACAACTTTTTCTGTTTCAATCTTTTTTTTTCATGGAGGGTTTCCATTTTTCTCAAAACATTGGGAAAAGGGACTTCTTTGCATTTTCTTGATTTGCCTTTTCTTTTCACCACACCTCCAACTTTGGCCTAAGTTGGCTATTCATACAAAGCACAAATCATGAGGATTATGGGTAATGGATCGATAAAAGGTCACAATGTTATCAAGTTTCTTCCAAGAAAAGGTTACGGCTCAAAGGGTGCTCAAAAGAGGTTCTCACACTCACAAGGTAAGCCACAAAAGAGGTATAATGTCAAATTGGTTCACACTCTTTTAAGTTGCGTAAGATCATCTCAAGAAATTGCATCCTTTAGTCAACCGGACAAACGGGGCAAATTCTAGGTGTCATCACACATGGTTCACGGTAAGCTCATCATACAAGACATTGACACCAATGTCAAACAAGACTTCACACTTTCGCTAGTGTGCAATGTTCATCCCAAGAGACTCAATTAGATACTTGGCTAGTCACAACGAGATGCAAAGAGTTCACATATTGTCTATGCAACTTCAATTGGCCTCGTTGTAGCCACACATTTATTTTTGTTCGATTATGAGCACTATTCCAATCATCAGTATTGATCAAAACTGATACTCAAATTTGCAAGAGAACAACCACATTCAACACATACAAGAGGTGGAAAAATTATTTTGAAAGGGTAAAAAATCATTTACAATTAAAAGCAAGGAGCCACAAGCTCAAATATCCACAAAAGTAGTGTAAAAACACAATTTTTAGCTCAAAGCCCAAATATAAACAAAATAAGAATTACGAATGTCACACAAAAGGTGAGCCTCACCCACCACAAATAAAAGCATTTGTCCTCAAATGTAAACAACATTATCCAAAAGTCAACATGAAAGTAAGAAAGAGAGGGAGGTAAAGAAGGGATCATGTTTACATAGTCTCTTCATTTGTCTGGGCATCAGTGCCCGGTGCATCAGTTTGAACTTGGGTATCAGTGCCTAGAGTTAGCTCAGAAGGAACAGTAGTGCCAGACCCACCAGGAGTTTCCACAGGTGTATCTGCTAGAAAGGTCCACACAACTGCATAGAATCCCCTGGCCAATGAAGGAATAAAGGGGTCTCTGGGAGTAGTCTTCCTGTCAGAATTTGACCTCTTGCCTATGCCTTTATCTCCAGGTGAAGGTTCTTGTCTTCCCGTCTTAGGGGGCTTTGATCTCCCTTCGTTTATTTTGTAATTTCGTGTTCTTATCTCTCGGGGTGACATGGTTCTCCCAGCAACTTTTGGTCTAAATATCTGTGCAAAGCATAAAAAAGATAAAGAAAATTTTCAAACAAAAGCACAGAAAATCAGTTGCAGACAGACTCACCGAACCAGTCGGTGAGTCGCCAACTCGCTTTTGTGATCATGCGCGCCGAAAGGATTGGTTCAAAAGTTTCGGTAGGTCGGCGATGGGAAAGGCTCTTCGGCGAATCGCCGACAACATTTGGGGAGCAAGGTTCATTTCATCGAAAGTTGCAGTGTAAAAAGGTTTCAGGTGTGCATACTAAGGGCGATCAAGAAGTGTTTCGGTGAGTCGCCTAGTTCCTGCGGCGACCTCAGGCTTCTCGCCAAAATTTACAGAATCTAACAATACATAAAGCATGAAATTAAAGGCGAGATGGGGACATTAGGCGAACCACCGAGTGGTTCATCGAGCTCGACCCAACTCGCCAAACGACCCAATATGCCTATTTTAGACCCAACTTCTCGAATACAACCCTGCAACCCCCGAAAATAAAATCAAACCATGCACAACTCAAATTCAAACAAGACCCATAACATACATGCACTACCCCACATAATTTTAATCTATTTCAATGCACCAAGCTACGGGATTTCAACAATCAAAATACTATGGGCAAGATATTCAAATTAAAACCGGCATTTAAGCATACTAATCCTATCAAAGAGGCCCAGCACACGACAACACGGTAAAGTCATTTGCACAAGAGTTCAAAATTCCAAAAACAAACTCGGGGATAGGAAAACCAACATTTAATGCTGATTAAGTTAAGATTAAATTGCTAGGCGGCAATGTAATCCAAATTTCGAGCACAAATCGATGACTAAAACACTTAGAGAAAGTAAAAATATAGATAATAATGTGCAAGTGTGAGTTTGTGAGGCGTTAAAGAGAGGGAAAATGAAGGAGCTTGAGAAATATAATCTTTTGGCCTTAGAAACCGTCTAGTTTTCGCCCGTTCGGCGACATTAGTCTTACTCGCCGATTCGTTCGGCGATGCGCCGAGCAGACACTTACCTCGCTGAATTTTACTGGACTTCCAGTTGATTTGGAGGTCCAAACGGTGGACTATATCGGGGTCGCTGACTAGGTCGGTGACTCGCTAATAATTTCCTGGTTTTCACCGAAAGTTACAAACTCCAAGTTAAATTTGTCTTGAGTCCAATGGAGGTTTGAGTCGGGGTCGCCGACCCTTTCGGCGATGCTCTGACTGGACCTTTTTCTCACCAATTTCCCTCTTTCCGAACACTTTCCACACGCTAACCTGCACAACTAACATGCTATTATCTTAAACAAAGAAAGGTAAACAAATAAGAAAACTTGGGTTGCCTCCCAAGCAACGCCTTAGTTAACGTCGCGACATGATGGAAGTCCACCTTCAAACCTCATTCTTGGGGTTAGCTATAGTATCACTAGGCAAACCCCACTGCTGTCTCGGGTTGAGATGAGACGATATATGACCCATTTGGGTCTCCAACTACTTGATTGATACTGAATGGGAGGTGACGGTCTGGCTAAGGGTAGACACATCTTCTTTTGTTTCTTTTAAAATCTTGTCTGACCCTTCAACTTTGTTAAGGATACGCGAGAGCATATCCTCAGACCTTCCACCTTTCGAATCCTTTGGATTTTGGCGCTCATAGGGAGGTACATATTTATCCTTTTCCCCATCCTTCCAATTTGGATTACGGTCCCTCCATTCACGATCTCGATCTTTCCAACCTTCATCCATTGCCCAACCTTGGTTACCACCCTGCCTCGGGTAGTTTGAACAATAACCATTGCCTTGGTTGGCTAGAAAATTTACCTCTTCATTATATAATGCCTCAAACTTGGACTCATTCGGATTAGCACACCCGACACCCACAACATTGACACTTTGAGCACTAGCTCCCATGACATTTTTAGATAAAATATCAAGTTGTGTCATGATCATGGCCATGTTCTGGTCCCTCTCTTGGTCCTTCTCCATCTGTTCCTTAGTCAACTTGAACATGAGAGGGGAGACCTGGTCTTCACGGGTATACCACGCCCTGTTTATAATAGTCATGCCATCCAAGAGCTAAGCCGCTATCACATAAGGTTGCTGTATCAAACCTCCCAGAGAAAGTTGGTCAGCAACACCCTTATTTACCGAATCAAGACTCCGGTAAAAATACTGCAGCAACACGTTATCAGGCAAGCCATGGGTTGGGCATTAAAGCACCAACTTCTTGAATCACAACCAAGTTTCATGAATTGGCTCACCTTCTAGATGCCTAAAGCTCTGAATGCTATCCGGAAGAGTTATCATCTTCGAGGAAGGGAAAAATCGCACTTGAAATGCGGTGACCAACTCCTCCCACGAAGTGATTGATTCACGTGACAATTCAGCCAGTCACTTGCATGCTTCTCCCATCAAAGAGAACGGGAACAACCTTAACCAAACCGATTCTTGGGAGATATTCTTGAAGGAGAATGGTCCGCTTACATCCACGAAGTTTCTAATGTGCTCATGGGGATCCTCATGAGCCAAGCCACTGAAAAGCCTTTTTAGTTACAAGAGTTGCAACATAGTACTCGTGATGTGGAACACTGCATTCCCTTCGACCGGAGGCAAGCAAATGGCACCAATACCTCAAATGAGATGGGGTTCATTAGCATGAGGATCGTTGACATCGTTGAGATTTTCGATGTCGTCTTGATGGCCTACTTGGCTGTCATTGCTGTCGTTTACGCTCATACTTCTTGTTTTAAACACAAACAAGTAAAAACAAAACTAAAAATTAAGTAAGTATCACTACAACTAACAAGAGAAAAATTCAACTTAACTAAAAATTCTCAATTAGGACCACTCCCCGACATTGACGCCATTTTGACTTGACGTATCCATGTGCTTCATCCAATACTAAGCGTCCACAGTCGTTCAATAGTAATATAACCCAACTAGTGAGTTGGGGTCGAGTCCCAAGGGAGCGGTTTGTAACCGAGAATTAAGAGAAAAACAAGAATGTGTTCAAGTCAATTATAGTTATAAACATTTACGAAGAAAAACATATCAAATTAAAGAGTGACACAAGTGTCAATTATCGAAAGGGGCTTGTAATCAATTATCAATTAAAATGACAGCTAAAAACGAAAAGGCAAATATGGAGACGGGATTCTTGGGATGTGATATGAATATAGGCTAGAGTAAACAACCGGGTTAATGCCATTGATAGTAACTCGGTGTAAATTGCTAACTAAGCTAGACTTTAGTGGGAGTAAATTTTCTCTCGAACAATTTACCCCGATTCAAATCGGTTTCTCTCGAACACTGATAAGCGGCAATGAAGCACATCCTTTGCCTTAGTCCATTCATTCTCTCGAGCTGAATGTGTGGAAGAGGGTTTAGGATTCACTCTCTCGAGTTGAACCCATGACAACCCAATAACTACCGACTATCGATTCAGTAGTTTTGGTTTTAAAACCTCTCTCTCGAGCAAGTCAAAAACACAAAGGTAAAATTGTATTTTTAACTACAACCCCATTAAATTCAAACACAACTATTGAACGAAATCACCTTTAAACAACGAATAAACAATCAATTAGCAATACCCAGCAGTAAAACCCATATTCACATTTACACCTCAAGAATTAGGGTTTTAGCTAGACATAGTAAAGAGATAGAAATCGATACCGAAAACTGTTTCCATCAAATGGGTACGATAGATATTGTCTTTACACACGTCAAAGATGAAAAATCTTCAATACCCACTTCCAATTGCTTAGAAATGGAAATCTTCAAATCTTCAAAGCTAAGGAACCAAGTCTCCAAAACTCTAAGTTCTAAAAACTGAAAATAATGTTTGATCCTGATTTCCTACAAAATTTGATACAAAATCCAATAATAAGCTAAGAATTTAAACAAGTATTTATAGTTGTCAAAAAGTGTGCTGTGAAGGACCATTCGGCGCAGTTAGTCGGGATCGTTGATCCACTCTACGATCCTCCATTTGGTCTGGTTCATCGCCTTTCTGCATTGGCCTTCAACAACTTCAAGTTTTGTAATGTTGGGCAATGAAGTACTGCATCGTGGAATCATTCGGTGACTCGCCAATTGCTCCTTTATCTCACCGACTTAATTTTCTCCTTCAGAGCTTGTCACACTGGAACATTAGGCGAGACCATGGCCATTCAGTGACTCGCCTAATGACTTGGTGATCCTCAGGCCGTCTTTTCTTATTTCTTTTCAGCCGCCTTGTTCCTTTCTGCCCAATAGTGTCCATGCTTTGTCTCTAATTCCAAATAACTGAAACTCAAGGATTTTCATTAGTTATTAAGATAAAATATGCATTTGAGAACACTAAATTTATCAAAATGAAGCCCTAAACGAGTCCAAATCCTGGACTCATCATAAGTTCACATGGGATGAAGTATATTGTTATTACGGTTGACTATGTATCGAAATAGGTGGAAGCAATTGCGCTTTCAAACAATAAGGGTAAGAGTGTCACCGCATTCCTAAAAAGAGTATTTTTTTCTAGATTTGGTACACCTAGGGCGATTATCAGCGATGTAGGTTCTCTCTTTTGTAATAAGTTGTTCAAGGCATTGCTAGAGAAATATGGAGTTCGTCACAATGTAGCTACTCCTTACCATTCGCAGTCTAGTGGACAAGTTGAGGTGTCAAACAAAGATATAAAGCAAATCCTTGCAAAGACTGTGATCGCCAACCGAACTGATTGGTCAAGAAGGCTTGATGATGCTCTATGGGTCTATCGCACCACATTCAAGACTCCAATAGGTATGTCCCCTACCAACTTGTATATGGGAGGTCATGCCATTTTCCGGTAGAGCTAGAGCTTAAGGTATTATGGGCGCTCCAGAAGTTGAATTTGGATTGGGGCGCTGCATCGAGTCAAAGATTGAATGACATGATTGAGCTTGATGAATTTCTCCTAAAAGCATATGAAAGTTCAGCCTTGTACAAGGAGAAGATGAAGAAGTATCATGACCGAAATATTCAGAAGCGTGAATTTGTTGTTGGTGATCTGGTGCTCTTATTCAACTCAGGGTTGAGGCTGTTTCCTAGCAAGCTCAAGTCCAAGTGGACCGGGCCATTCAGAGTGACTCAAGTGTTTCCACATGAAGTGGTCGAGCTCGAGAACAATGAGGGACCAAGTTTAAAGTAAACGGGCAGAGGATTAAGGTCTACATGGGTAAATCAGAGAGTGTGCAAGAAGTGATCGAGGCCTATTATCTTGATGAAGTTTGAGTAATCAAGGTGTATGCGTTGTGCCGCAATGTTAAATCAAGCGTTACTTGAGAGGCAACCCAAGATGTACAATCTAGCCAACTATAGGTTTTTCTTTTCGATATAGGAGTTTTCTTCTTTCTTTTTTATTTTTGTAGCTTTTTAGATAGGTGTTTTATTTTTGTATTAGCATTGTCTAGATATAGAATAGGGTTTGTGTCTAAAAAATGTCCAGAAAATGTAAAAAAAAAGTCCAAATGGTTGCTACGCGTGCAGGGACAAAAGGCAAAATCTGTGGAAAATAGCTGTTTAGTGGTCTACGGACCCCATCGACGGTCCGTTGGTCCATCCACGGACCGTGAATGGTGTCCGTAGATCCCAGGTAAGTTTTCTCAAATTTTCTAAGTGTCAGGGTGACCTACGAACCCAACCCACGGTCCGTAGGTCGACCCACGGACCGTTGACGGGGTCTTATGGGTCCAAAGTTAGGGTTTTGCCTGACCCAAACCGAACCCCTTTTTAAATAAAAACCTTTCATTTTGAAACATCCCCCAATTCCAAAATTCTCTCCCAACCATTTTTCAACCTTCTAAATCCCTAAAATCACTCTCATAACCCCCATATCATCCCCCAAATCAATTACCCATATCCCATATCATCACTCTCTCTCCCAAATCAGTCTTCACTTCCATTCATCTTCCCCAACGACTCCATAGTCTGTGTTCAGTATCAAAGGCTAGCAAAGAGGGTCAAGAAGTTCGTTGCACTAACACACTTCATTACTTGTAAGGTAAACGATTCCATCCTAACTTTGAAATTGATGTTCATTGTCTAAATTATGAAATTATGAAGTTTGAACTTGACCTCGGGTGGTTAATCTCTTATTTAAATGTTAAAATGTAGTTAGAAACACCCTTGGGATGATAGTATGTGAGTGTGTTATAGATTAAATTCTCATAAATCGGTTAATGGGTCTAAATTGAAAGTTTTGACTTAGGGTTGTTAAATGGTTGTGTGTAAATGTGAATGAAATTGGCTAATTACAACCCTAAGGATGATGAACTACCAAAATATATGTTGAAATGCATGTGGAGGCCCAATTTGATTGTGTGTTTGTTGACATACGGCATTGAGTGTGAGGTTAAAGCTTGAAACCTAGCATACAACTAACCCACAACTCCAACCCACGGACCATAGGTTGGGGTCAGTGGGTCAGTTGCACACAAATTTTGTACAAATGTAGAACCACAGTGTGGACTACGGTCTATCGTTCCATCGATAGACCATTCTGCACATCCGTGGTTCCCACAACAGAGACCCAATTTTGGGTACTTTGACCTACGGAGCGGACCCATGGGCTGTCGTTCCATCGATGGATCGTAGGTGCCTACCGCGGGTCGAAAGTTCAGCTACTATCCATAATTTTTTTGAGTTTTTGCTTAGGTCCGATTATTGTTCTAAAATTTTTCCATGAGTCTTTTTAAATTGTTTTGGTACTAACTAAGCCTCCACAGGTACCATGGCCCCCAAGCAAGCTCCAACCTATGCCTCTAAGGGCACGTCCAAATTCGTTGCTCCTTTGTGACGTATGATCATTAAGGACGACACTGAAGACACCGAGTACATTCCACCCAACACCAGGATCTCACCCACTGACCCCCGCACTACTCGAAACAGAGCCCAACAGGTTAACTCCGATGAGGTCACTTTCCCCCAATTTGAGGAGGGGTCTATAGGGATCGGAGCACAGGCTGGCTCAGAGTTGCAGTCCAACTCTAGTCCTAGTGGCATCACCGCTTCTTTGGCAGACGCCGATAGCACAGGCGATAGCTCAATACCCACCAGTTTTGAGCCTACTCCTAAGGCTGATGAGCCGAACAGATGGTGTGTCCCTGGCTAGTATCAACTTTACAAAAATGACACGATGATGAATGAGCACCAACGGATGACTCGGATTGTCACTGAGGAGCGCAGGGTTCTTACAGGCATCCTCCATACTGCACCAACTATTGAAGAGCTCTTCTGGAGACACCGATGCGAGTGGATGGCATGGAGCCCTACAAAATACAGCGATAAGATAGCCAAAGAGTTCTATGCATCCTATGCTGCCACTATTAGGAATTCCATCTCTAAACAGGCCAAGGCCGTCGCTTAGCCTCCACTTGAGTTCGTATTATTTGGGGTTACATAGTCGACATCTCAGAGGTCATGATTCACAGGTTTCTATATGGCCCAGCCCACACTCTGCCCATTAATACGATAGAATATGACTACCAGATGAGCATTATCCAGAGTGAGTCTTTCCAGAGAGATACTGAGCAGAGAGAGTCTCTTCTGAGGTGGCTGGTATGACACATTGCTGCAGATTGGAAGCGTGCTGATTGGGTTCGAACTCTTAGCCTGGGTATCAGAAAGGCTACACTAAACTTCGTTACGAATTTCTTCTGGTTGTTGGTGTGGAACAGATTATGCCTAACTCAGGCGAACAATGTGGTTACATGGGACCAAGCAATGATGCTGGCAGCCATTATGGTAGGTTTGGAGATCTATGTCGCCCACATCCTGATTGCGGAGATCCATGAGAGGGCCTTCAAGGCCACCATCACCCTGCCTTTCCTATGTTTGATTTTCCATCTTTGCTGGGATGCTTCTGTTCCCGTTTGGCATTGTTGTAACACCCCGAAAATTCTATGACTTAAGTTAGAGCCTCACCTTCTGAATAATGACTTAAAAATAGTTAAAATGATGTTTCTAAATCTAAATTAATGCAACTGACTTGGTTTGGAAGAGTAAAAGTCTAAACGTCAAGAAACGACCAAGACGTTCAAAAACTAGAGAAGAATGTGTCCTAGTGTGTCCTTAGGTTTTGGGCAGGTTTGGGAGTGTCGTATGATGGTATAATCTTATAATAAGGTTTAAATTAGGTAAATATATGTTTATAGAGTCAAAACGTTCGAATACGACTCCCCAGGACCACCCTAAGGGGCCCCGAAGAGGACCTCAACCTTGGCCAAGCAAGCTGCCAAGACAGCTTGGAAATTTCACTTGGAGGGAATAGGGGAGCGTCGCGCACTTGCTCCCCCAAGGAGCAAACAGTTAGTTCGCGACGTGGTCGTGTCGCGGACTCTACTGTCTCAAAATTTAATTCCAAATATCTTCAGGGAACAGCTCTGCTTCGCGGACTTGTTTCGTGACGAAAATGCAGAAAATTCAGAAATCAATTTTTACTTCATTAAAGAGTCCAACTAAGTGAGGGGTATTTAGGGTACTTTAGGGGACGCATATATAATGATTTTTAAGTCAATTTACCTCACTTTTATCACTCAAACACAAAACCCCAAAGATGAAAACCTAAAGTTCCTCCTTCTCTCTACTCTCTCTCTTCTCAAGAACTCCATTGAAGAAGATTGGAGCTTCAAGAAGAAGACCAACTCTCCAAGGTTTCAACTCAGATTTTTGTCGCTAATTCGTCAATAAGGTATGGTTGCTTATCACTCTTGGGATTCCTTTCCCCAAGAGGCCCCTTCAAGATGAATTTCAAAATCTCCAATTTCTAGGTTTCAATCCAAAAATGTGGGTCTTCTTTCTAATGTGAAATTGATGTTATAAACTGACTTTGATTGATGTTATATGAACAATTATGGATGAATTTATGTTGTATTGGTGGTTTCTTGAAGAATTCCCCATGAGACCCATGTTCCTCATTCTTTTCCTAATTCTAACCCTAGTTTGTGTTGGATATTGATTGAAGGCTATGAATTGAAGGTGATGTTACGTAATTCATATTTGTATGGTGATTCTACCCTAGGTTATGTATAATTTCTATGAAATTAGGGTTGAGTCTTTGAATGAAGCCTTGAAGGCTATGAAGGGAATATGCCAATTGCTTATATTGATGTTGATTATGTTATTACTTCATGAATTACCTTGTATTATGTATTGGTTATGAATT
>JAJOOR010031480.1:0-21797 GCA_036250505.1 Solanum acaule | reverse complement strand
GTCCTCAAAATTTCCATCAAGAGACATTTCAAGACCAGACAAGCTTGTAATCCAGAAGGCAAAGGAGCATCAGGATGGCATGGCAAAGCCAACATGAATCAGTCTCTCAAAACTAAGAATTTTTCTTTGGATGCAGGAACTACAAAATTACACAAAAATTCAACTTAAAACTACAGAAAGTTCAAAAGTTATATTATGTTTTAAACCGGGGCAGAATTTTTGAGGAGGTCCTCAAAATTTCCATCAAGAGACATTTCAAGACCAGACAAGCTTGTAATCCAGAAGGCAAAGGAGCATCAGGATGGCATGGCAAAGCCAACATGAATCAGTCTCTCAAAACTAAGAATTTTTCTTTGGATGCAGGAACTACAAAATTACACAAAAATTCAACTTAAAACTACAGAAAGTTCAAAAGTTATATTATGTTTTAAACCGGGGCAGAATTTTTGAGGAGGTCCTCAAAATTTCCATCAAGAGACATTTCAAGACCAGACAAGCTTGTAATCCAGAAGGCAAAGGAGCATCAGGATGGCATGGCAAAGCCAACATGAATCAGTCTCTCAAAACTAAGAATCTTTCTTTGGATGCAGGAACTACAAAGTTACAAGGCATCATTATATTGGACCCACAATTGCCTCGTCATAGATTAGATGATTTCTACTCTTACTCATCTTCTAATATTTTTCCTTTCACTTTATTATGACTTACACATTCTCAATTTTGCAGATGGAGTAGCTTGGCACAATGGCGAAGACCATGAGATGTATCCAGGCCAATATAAGCTGAACAACATTATTTGAAAACTTCTCTTTTACTTTGATAAGTTTATTTTTTACTAATTACATCTGAACTCTGCAGGTGTCGATAGAATTGGAGTCAAAATTCCAGAAGGCCTTTTCAATTTTTGAAGGATCAGTTTAGAAGTTCACCAGAAGAGGGACATAAATCAATACTTTTCAAAGATGTTATTATGAAAGATTTCCTACACCAAGGATCTAATCCAAGCTAACTCTTATCTGCTATTTTATGTTGAAGAACTTTGTCCTTCATTTTTTTTCTTCAAATATCTTGCCTTTTTATGGAAATTTTTTTTATCTCTTTAAATTCCGATAAGCTTCATGTTCGAACTACGCCAGACCTGATTTCTTGTTCCAGCAAGATACTTAGGCAATTCTATATAAGGATTCGGTCTTCTAACTATTTCAAACTACAGACCTTATAGGAAACTAGGGCATGTTTTTGAATCAGTCATTCTTCATTTCTTGCAAATTATTTCAATTAAGTACCCTTGGACTGGAAACAGGGGCAACTTTTGAAATAGTTTAAAGTTCTCAAGATCTCCGTTCAATTTCAAGTTTCAGATACTCTTTTTCAATAAATTTCTCTCTTTAATTAGAGATTTCAGATTCAAAGTCGGGGTGCACATTATGTAACCTCCTTAATTTTCCTTTAGTGCTTTGTCGCAACGTAACAAGTTCTCAAAGCGTTCTTCCAGAATCCCACGTTCTCTATGGCTACCAAATCGTCATGACGTATTTAAAAGTCTTGACATTTATTAATTTTTCTGTTCTCATCTAAAAAAAATTCTATGAGCGCAGGGACAACAAAGTTTAATGATAACCAGAGATGTTACCGACCTCACAAACTACAAGAAGCTAATCAGATTACTCCGCTATAACCTTATTCTCTATTTTTGAGTTATGTTCTTTATCGTGAGATATTATATTGAGTGTCACTTCCTTTAACGTGACACGTTAAACTATTATTGGAGCGTCACTTCCTTCAATATGACATGCTAAATTATTATTGGAGCGTCACTTCCTTCAATGTGACACATTGTATTATTGGAGCATCACTTCCTTCAACGTGACACGTTAAATTATTATTGGAGAGTCACCTCCTTCAACGTGACACATTAAATTATTATTGGAGAGTCACTTCCTTCAATGTGACACGTTAAAATTATTATTGGAGCGTCACTTCCTTCAACGTGAAACATTAAATTATTATTGGAGCGTCACGTCCTTCAATGTGACATGTTAAATTATTGTTGGAATCTCACTTCCTTCAACGTGACACGTTAAATTATTATTGGAGCGTCACTTCCTTCAACGTGACACGTTATATTATTGGAGCGTCACTTCCTTCAACGTGACACGTTATATTATTGGAGCGTCACTTCCTTCAACGTGACATGTTAAATTATTATTGGAGCGTCACTTCCTTCAATGTGACACATTATATTATTGGAGCGTCACTTCCTTCAATGTGACACGTTAAATTATTATTGGAGCATTACTTCCTTCAATGTGACACATTAAATTATTTCTGGAGCGTCACTTCCTTCAACGTGACATGTTAAATTATTATTGGAGCGTGACTTCTTTCAACGTGACATGTTAAATTATTATTGGAGCGCCACTTCCTTCAATGTGACACGTTAAATTATTATTGGAGCGTCACTTCTTTCAACGTGACACATTAAATTATTATTGGAGCATCACATCCCTAAAAAGTGTTACGTTGGGACGTCACCTCCCTAAAAAGTGACACGTTATATCATGCTATTGAATCATCACCTCGTTCAAATTGAAACATCACTTTGGATCACCACTTTCTTCGTGAGCAGTACACTTGAAATTGGATCGTCATTTCCGACATGTTAAACCAAGTTTGCACAAATTATATTTGTGTTTTGTTACATTTTACTATTGACAATTGTTTTCCAGACTTTTCAATACACAGAGTGAACTACGTCAAATCAAACACATCACAATGCGGAACTTTTTCTTAGCAGCGAACTGGACATAGTCCAAAGAGGAATATCAAACTCTTAGGATGTGAGTTGAGGAACGACTTCCACCACAATCAAACCACATCCATATAATAAGGTGTGTGGGTATTTATTAATAGTTTCAGTTTCGCTTTCAGTGAATATTTCAACTCTCACCAGAGGCAAATTTTCAAATTCGAGTGACAATACACCTAAAGCTTTGGATGTTATGTGTATGTAAGTTCTTACATATGGCTGTGAAAGGCCTCACATTTATAGTTGAGATATTTACAAGCCGATTTTTTCACACTCAACTCATTTGTCACTCATCCTTAAGCTAAAGGTTATTTCCGCATATGAGATTTCCTTTTCAACCGATTGAGTCGAACTATAAGCAGTTTGATTCCCAAAGTTTAGGGATAAGTAGGCGGGCTTAATGTTCAAAACTCGAATTTACTCCCATGAACCTCTCACTCCATTCATGAGGTTTTCGATGTCCCCATACTTCGACACCAGAATAGCTTATGAATTTCTTTAAAATTGTGCGTTAAATCAAGCGTATTTCGAACTACAAGTGACCTCAGTTCTCATGTAGCCTGAGATATGTGGTAAATCCAATACTAGGATCCGGTCATGATTCCTCAAAATCCTTATCATTAAACATTCCAAAGAGATGAATTAGTGGACGGAGAAAATTAGATTCATCAATTTCATTTGCCTCGGATCTCTTTCATCCATCCCAGTCAAATGAGGGGAAGTTGTTGACACCTAATTTTGGCCCTCCACAATTTAATTAATTTTCAGGCTTCTTCAATTTCAAACAATTTGAATTTGTTATTTTCGAAAAAAAATACTTTCAAAATCATTTTCAAGACATTTTTGACATTTTTCATATAGATTATATGTTTTTATATTTATAATATACATTTATATATATTTTTCATTTTTAATGAATATTTGAGAAACTTGGTTTACCAAAAATAGTGTTTGAATTGAGTATAATTTATTTCTCTAACAAAAAAATTTGACTAATTCATGAGTTAATTGGTATAATCGATCTTTTATTTCAAAGTAATTATTTTATCTTGTTAAATTAAGAAGTTCGATTAATTAATTTTAATTTGCATCAAATTGTATTCTTTGAATTCAATTTCTCGATGAAATATATTTATTTGAGTCCAATTTTAAGCCTAATTTCTCAATAAACTAGCCCACACCCTTAATTATTTCCCTATTGTCCTAATTTCTATCCCACACTCTCCTTATTTTCATCCCAAAAGAACGCAACAGCTCAGCTTTACGCGCCCCTCTTTCCCATTCTTCTTCTTCAACGAAGAACAACCTCCAGACGAGCACAAACCAAACAAATGAGCCCTAATTCTCAATTTCATTTGTCGTTTTTCTCTTTTCTCCTTCAATTTGTACTCTCCGCGTGCATAGCACGAGCTCAAAGACGCCTCAAGCTTCCAGCAATGCATTTCTCAATGGTAATACCCTTTTGATTTTCAATTTTCCTTTTCCAATTTCATTCAAATTCGTACTAATCCGTACGATTCCAGCTCACTGGAGCCTTATCCATTAAGAATTTTTTTTAAAAATGGTTCCTCCCACATCAAAAATATTCTCATAATTTGAAGATTTTGGATGCTATAAAAAGCCCCTCTCCTCACTGTTCATGGACGATTTTTGGGAGACCAGAGAGTACCCCTAAAAGGTTTAATTCTCAGCTCAATAGTTTAAAATTTTGTCGCTTTTGTGGCCTTTCAAGTTGAAAGAGGTGGTGGAATCGTATCCATCAAACTCGTCGTCCCGTTCGCTGCCCACAACCAGGTAATAATCTCTTATTTCAGAATTTATGTTGGCTCTTAATTATGTCTTGTTCATTGAAATGTGTTTGGCATTAGCTTTTTAAAAAAAATTCCAGTAGCTAAAATAAATAGTAAAATTGCTCATCTTTGAACTCGGTTAATTTATATGTAAGATGGTCATGCCTTAATTCAGCATTTGTTATTGTGTTAGGATAAGTTTAATCAGTGTTGAATGGATTTGGAGTTATATTTTTGTGTTCAAGCATTCCTAGCTTTTAGGTTGGAGTCTATAACTTGTATTCATTTTGATTTGGAAAAGCTTTTGAAGTACCTAATTTCTCTTGATTGATTCACCTATCTAAGTGGCAACAAAAATTTGAAATATGGAGTTGTGCATTCCCATTTATGATCAGTGAAACCCTCTTCAATTTATCTAATCTTTTTACGTGGTTAAACATTCATTTACATGTTTGGGTTGTATGTATACATTTGGATTTTCAATATTAGTAGAGTATTATGCATTCCTTCCCTTGTTTACATTCCGTCTAGTTCCCTTTAGTTGAGCTCTAGATGAAGTTGAATTTTAACTCAACTTCTCTTTGGTTGCTCCTAAATCCCTTAGATCCTCATGTCACTCCTTTGAGCTATTGGTCCCAAATTTCGCACATGGGTTCTGTTTGGAATTCATAAGTTAAAATTTGATTGTTATATATATGTTGTTCTATTTGAGAGTTCGTGTTAAACTTTAGCTATCTAGTGTGATATATTGACATTATTCGGCTTGAGTTTGTGCAGTCATCTATTACATATAGCTAGTGATTTTGAGTTTGTTTGAGCTGCTAGTTCTAATAAAGCTAAATACTCCAGTATATTCTCTAATGTGCATCAGTTTATTAGTTGCTTATTAACAACCTTTAGTGTTTTCAGTCGAAGAATTTCAATTATTATTTGTTCCAAAAGTTTTAGTTGCAGTTAATTGACAAATTTTGTGAGTTGAAAGTTAGCATGTTGACTGATGGATTTAAGATTAGCTTTCTTCCGACCTGCATATTTAGGATCTCGTTTATTTGAGATTTCATCAATTTGTTGTATCAGGCTATGGTATATACTCCCCTTTGCATAAGAGCCTGCTTGTTACATAAGATCTAGATGTGCATTGAGGCTTGAGACTTTCTTCCAGATTTTTTTTATTTCGCTAATTGTCATTTAATTGATTGTTTAAGTCCATTTGATCATTGATTTGCATTGAGGCTTGAGACTTTCTTTCAGATTTTTTTTATTCTGCTGATTGTCATTTAAGTATTGCTCTGTTAAGGAGTAGTTGTTAGGTACCACCTGCTTCTACCTGTTTGATCTTCTCTAATATTTAGAATAAAGTTTTAAAGTTCATATTCAAACGTATAAGTAGCTAAATTTGGATTTGAAACTTTCCAGTGACCAAGTTAATTCCTATTTTAAAATATGAGAAATGTTTCAATGTCAAATGGTGTCCTCTCTGGTTTTGCCTATTAATTCTTTACTTCGGAAAAATTAAACTTGCTTTATTAAATGTTGTTGTGTTTGAAATTAACACTAGTACCTTCTTGATTACTTGTTAATCCTTTTCTTCAACTTCTTGCATGAACTCTCTCCGAATGAGTCCAATTGGACTCCCCATCTCTTGCATATTCATCTCTTTGAGTCGGCCTCCTCCAAGTCGTGAAAGGGAAGCTAATATTATTGGGTTAAAACCCAAGTAAACCAATAGCAACAACAACCTTGAAAGGCCGGGAAACGAGGAGCAAAAATTGGGTTTAAAACCCAAGTAACATGAGCAGATCGTAACATCCCCAAAGGGCTGATATTTTAGGGATTTTTGACTTTTTGATCCAATTATTATCAATGGAAGCAGCTCAGTAGCAGGTCACAGCAATCTCAAAGGGCTAAAAAATTAGAAAATTGGACTCGAAGAGTCCAATATGAACAACGAGCAAATTAAGGGCCTAAAAGCCCAATTTCTATCCTCTCATTATTTAACTCTTTTTACGTGGTGTGTTTGTGATGATCATACTAGCTTTGGCTGGTTTTGCTTTTGGACTAGATGGATCCTCACAAGAGTTCTCAATCTTTTTTTTATTAAATAGGTATTTTTGTTTCTCATCACTTGTCAAATCCTTTTATTTAAGGTAGGCTTAAGCTCTAAGACTAACTTGAGAATTGTCAATATTCTCTCATAGTTAGTATTAAACTTTCAAATACACGCTTAAGTTATTGTGTTGATTTTTCGACTAAAAAACTTGATTTGGATAAAATGTTAAGCTAAAATTATTGTTTTGACACTTTAACATTTGACTTATTTCACACTTGGAATAAGATGAGTGTATACGTATCAAATACTTTTGTTATTTTAAAACAAGATTTTTCACAAGTAATCTTAAGTTTTCTTTAAAAATTAGCCAAGCTTTTTAATCCGCCGGTCAACCATGTGTTAGCGGATTCTCTAAGATGGCTAAACCCTTCCTTAGAGAATGATTTGAACCCTTACCCGACTCTAGTTTTATTTAAAATATTTTTTCTTTCAAAAACCCCCTTTTCAAATGTGTTTCTTAATTTTTCCTAAAAAAATCAAGTGACGACTTCCAAATTGTAGTTGTTCCAAAACTTAACAAAATTGCCAAAGTTGCGAAGATGGTTTCGAAACCTTACTTTTCAAAATCGGGTCATAACAATAAGTCAAATTTCATTTCTTTAAGCATGTTGTCTGATCCTTTAACCTTATTCAGGAATTTGGGCTAGCAACTCATCCAACCGATAACTTTCGAAGCTGTCTCTAGACCTTGGGATAAAACTCCTTGACATATTATGTTCATCATAATCACCCATATCTCGATTGTATCTTCTCTGTCCATTTTAACCAAATATGTTCTAACCTTTATTCTCACCTGACTTTAAGGAGTCCGGGCAAGAACCCTCCTCTAAACTTGACACCCTTTTCACCTCGTTGTTTTCATAAATACTCCCCAAAACTTGTTCATTAAGAAACACCATTTGAGACATCATCTAGGCTATGTTTTCATCCCGTTCTTGAATTTTCTCCACTTGCTCTTTTGTCATCCCAAAATTCAATGAAGACACTTGGACTTCTTTAGTATAATAGGCACTATTATTTTTTCCATTTCATCAAGTAGAGTAGAATGTATAGCGAACGATTGTTGCATGATTCCTCCTTGAACAAGCTAGTCAGGTACCCCTTTGTTGACTGAACCGAGGCTCCGGTAGAAGAATTGTAATAGCACATTGTTCAAGAGTCTATGTGCCAGACATTTGACCAGCAATTTTTGGAACCTCAACCATGTCTCCTGAATTGGCTCCCCATCTACTTGCTTAAAATTTTGAATATGGTCCCTCAATTTCACCATCTTTGAGGGAGGGAAAAAATTTACATAAAATAATTCAGTGAGCTCCTCCCATGATGTGATTGATCATCTTGGTAACTCGGCTAACCACTTCATTGCTGATGAGTCAAAGATTTCGACTCATTTAGGGCGTTGTTTTGATAGTATAAGTGTCCACAAATGCCTATTTTATGCTCTAAGCTGATGTTAAAATGTTGATTTGCGACTATGGGTTCTAAGGAGCAATGTCAGGATATTGCCGGACAAAAAGGCACTAAAAAGCTGAAGAAGTGAAGAAAAGCCATTCTGGTGATTGCCAAGACCACTCGGCGCCACTGAGCTCGCCCAAAGTTCCAGCGTGCCAGCCCTGAGGAAAAACCAAGTCGGCGACAGAAATGGGCAGTCGTAGAATCGCCGATTGGTTCCGCGACATCATACTGGATCACCTAAAGTTACAAGACTTGGGATGCTGAAGGCAAATGCAAAATAAAGATGGAAAGAGAGCAAGCGCCAATTGCCGAACCACTCGACGAGGCGCGACTTATCCCACCGAGTGGACTTTTAGGCCAAAAACGCAGACAACTATAAATTGGATTTTAAAAGGACTTTTGAGGAGTTCTCTCACAGATGTTACAGTTCCCATTCTAGAGTTAGAGTTTTCTTCAAGTTTTCAGTTCTTATTGTAGACTTTGAAGATTTCTAAGCTTAATTTTGAGGATTTTGACTTGGGCGTTTGAACTTAACTATTTTGGAACATTGTAAAGGCTTGGAGACTATTACCCAGCTGATGGTTAATCGAGTTGGTAATTATTTTTTCCTTTTTATGATGTTTGTCTAAAACCTCAATTCTTGGGGTATGATCATATGATTATGGGTTGAATTAGCTTATGGGTATTGTTAATTACTCATTTAAATCCTATATTGAAGTGGGTTTAATCATAGCTGTGTTTTAATCTATGAATTGTAGTTGCAAATGCAATTCTAATTTTGAGTTCCTAGCTTGCTTGAGAGAGAGGTTTTCGAACCAAAGCTTTTGATTAATGGTTTGTAGGTATTGGGTTGATATGGTTTCAGCTTGAGAGAGTGAATCCTAAACCCAATCCTACCCATCTAGCTCGAGAGAGTGAATGTATTAAGGTTGTGGGATGTTCCTATTTGCTAAGCTTGTTGATGTTCGAAAGAAATCACTTGAAATGTGATAGTTGTTCGAGAGAAAACTATTTCACTCATAGTCCAGCCCACCCACCGATATTTAGATATTTATTAGTAGTTTCAATTACTCATATAGTGAATTTTTCCTATAATAGATCACATCCCAAGAATTCCTCTTAATATTGTTGTTTCTCCTATTTCCATTCTTGTTGCAATTGATAATTGCAAATCAAAACCCCTCATTTGGCATTCGTGTCATCCCTTTTGACTTGTTTAAATGTTTCTTTTGATAATTTCTATTCCTATAACCTCTTAGACCGCGTTTGAACTTCATAATTGAATTTTGAACACGTACCGCTCCTTGTGGGTTCGACCCCAACTCTTAGTTAGATTTTATACTAGTCAATGATCATTTACACCTAGAATTGGATGAGGTGTACTTGAAATGTTAATCAAAATGGCGCCGCTGTTGTGGAGTGGTGTTGTTTAGAATTTTATTACTATTGAAGTTGAATTGTGATATGTTTGGTTGTACTTGAATCGACTTACTTTGGTTTATGTTTGTGTTGTTTGTGTTGTTTGTGCTGAACAGAGAAAGAGATGAGTGTAAACGAGAGTAATGGTAGCCAAGTGGGGTACCAAGATGATATTGGTAATATTAATGATGTGAATGACCTAGTTCAATTGGGTGGTGTTGGTGCAATTCGTCTACCTCCTGCTAAGGGTAATGTTGTCTTCCACGTAACTAACACGATGCTACAACTCCTCCAAATGAAAGGATTGTATGGAGGTCTTGCCCATAAAGATCCCTATGAGCATATTCGGAATTTTGTGGACGTTTGTGGTCCGTTCTCATTCAAGAAAATATCACAAGAATCAGTTCGTCTCGAGTTGTTTCCATTCTCTTTGATGGGTGAAGCTACAAAATGGTTGGCTGAGTTACCAAGAGACTCCATCACCTGTTGGGATGAACTTATCACAGCGTTCCAAGTGAGATTTTTCCCCCATCGAAGATGATGACGCTCAGAGATAGTATCCAAGGTTTCAAACGCTTCGAAGGTGAACCAATCCACAAGATGTGGCTAAGATTTAAAAAGTTGGTACTTCAATGCCCAACTCACGGACTTCCAAACAACGTGCTGCTACAATACTTCTATAGGAGTCTTGACTTAGTGAACAAAGGAGTTGCTGATCAACTTGTTCTCGGAGGTATAATGCAACAACCCTATAAAGTAGTGTCTCAACTCCTTGATTTCATGACCAAGATCAATAGGTCATGGTACACTCGTGAAGACCAAGTCTCTCCTCTCATTTTTAGGATGTCAAAAGAGCAGATCGAGAAGGATCAAGAGAGAGGCCAAAACATGGCCAAAATGATTACCCAGCTGGATGTATTGGACAAAAATGTGATGGGTAATGGTTTGAAGAGTGTAAATGTTGTTGGTGTTGGTGGAACAAACCCCGATGAAGCGCAATTTGAGGCGTTGTACAATAAGGAAGTGAACTTCCTTGTGTATCAAGGAGGAGGATTTCATTCCAACTATCCAAGGCCGGGTGGAAATTCGGGTTGGAATAGAGATGATGGATGGAGAGATTGTGATAGGGAATGGAGTGATCATAATACTACTTGGAAGGAATGGGATGGTGACAAGGAAAGACATGTCCCCCCTTCATGAACGCGAAGGATCAAAGAGCTGACCCGGAGAACTTCTGTACGGAAGACATGCTTGCAGGCATTCTCAACAAAGTTGAAGGGTCGGACAAAGTGTTGAAAGAGATGAAGGAGGATGTCTCAATGCTCAATCAAACGGTGACTTCTCACTCAATCTCTATAAAGCAGCTGGAGACACAAATGGGTCAAATCTCGACTCATTTAAATCCAAGACCAAAAGGGGGGTTTCCTAGTGATACAATGGCAAACCCAAAAATGAAGCTTGAATGGGTATTTTTGTCATGCCAGGATGTTAACTGAGATTCTTCTTGGGAGGAAAACCAAGTTTTTGGTGTTTTCAATGTTGTTTTTGAATAACGAGTGTTGATTGTGCAGGTTGAAAAGTAAAGAGTATTGGAAAATAGGTAATTTGGTGAGCCAACGGTCCAGTCGGCGAGCCTCGACTTGGACCGCCGTTAGAATCACCCAGCTTGATAGGGAACTCTATAAAACTCGGCAAACAAAAGGCTCAATCGGCGAGCCCAACTTTGTCCGCCATTTGAACCCCCAAATTGCTAGGAGTTCTGTAAAACTCGGCAAGTTAAATTACCACTCAGCGCATCGCCGAGAGGTTCGGTGGGCACGACTTACTCCATCGAATAGAGCGCGAACTGAAAGGTTTTAAAGGCCAAACGATTTAAAATTTCAAAATCCTTCATCTTCTCTCATTTTAAACTTTCATACTCTCACCCCGATACTATTTTACTCGTATTTCCTGCATTTTTACTTGGGATCTACTCGAGATTTGGTTTGGATACTTTGCCACCTAACATTTCAATCTCTTTTACGGCATCAAGGTTGGTTTTCCAAACCCCAAACTATAATTGTAGTTGAACTCGAATGCAAGTGTTTATGTGTTGTTGATTGTTGTTGGGTAATCATCGTTTGTGTGTTTGTTCACCTAATTTTAATTGAACTAGGTTTTAATCGGCTTTTAATTGTGAATCTCGTGTTGTGCTTGTTTAAAATTTAGTCTAAATTGTTGGGTTGCGGTGAGAATGTGTTGGTTCTAGTGGGGTGAAATCTAAGTAACCCCGGATTAGGCTAAATGACAGAATTTTCCCAATGATGGAGTGGTTGACATCATTCTTAAGGGCAAAAGACGTCAAATGGCCAATTTTGGCCAAATCGGGGGGAGTCTGAGTACCCCGAAGGTATGGGAGTATGGATCTTGATTGATTTTCATATTGTACATGTTTAGTTTTGTTTTCATGAGACGCGGGTTGAATTTTGAAAAAGGGGGTTGAAAAATGGCACGAAGGGCCATTTGGTGAGTAGAAAAATGACACGAAGGGCCTAAGTTCCACTAGATCGCCTTTAATTTCCATAAAATGTTGAGTTGTGTTCTATAACTTTCGATGATATGCCTGAGTTCACTCAGCGACTCGCCGAAAGTCCTTCTTGATCGCCCTTCTACACCCCTACACCCCTAAAATACAGCGTAACTTTTGGCAAGTTAATTCTAGCTCGCTGATTGGTGTCAACGATTTGCCGAATGGCCCTGGACATCGCCGACCAGCTTTGATTTTGTGAAATTTTTGTGCTGGTACTTTCGGTGAGCCCGATCTAGCTCGCCAAAGTGACTCAGAGACTTGCCAAATGGTTTGGGGAGTGTTTCTGCAACCTATTTCTATGCCTTTTCTAGAATGGTTTCTAACGTTTTTCTATGTTGTTTGTAGGAATGGCTAGAACCAATATGATTGGTAATGACATGCCACCCCGAAAGCGGGCACGTGGAGTAGTGATCAATGAAGAGGCAACTGCCTCCAAGGCAAAGAAACACCCTCCAAAGGGAGGCAAAGGAAAGGGCAAGGCGCCCATGGCTGAGACATCGGAGTACAACTCTGGCAGTGAGGGGGAATCCTATGATTCTCAGGCTTCTTTCTCTAAGCCTGAGGATGATCAGTTGTTTCAGACCTGGAGAGCAAAGCTTCGCTCCAAGGTGACGCATGATCTGTCTAGGATCCCGGTAGCTCAGACTCCTCATCCTCCTCCTTCGACTCCAAAACAGACAGTGGTCCCAGCTCTACCAGTACAGGGTCCTCATTCTCGGTCACTCAACTGGTTAAAGTCCGAGGGATTGAGGACCATATTAGAGGAGAAGAGATTGTCCATTGATGGTGTAGTGGACAGATATCCATCAGTGTGGGACACCTTCAGGTTCCACAAATTCGAGTCTTCAACAAGCACCGTGGCCTATACATTTCTACCTGGATTTGGGAGTTCTACTCAGCTTATGGTCATTTGGTACCTCAGGGACTTTGTGATGGTCCGAGGGAAGAAAGTTAGATACAACAATGATGATATAAATGTTATGTTTGAGCATGCCACCAACTACATGCATGACTATCAGAGCATAATCTAGACTCAGACTCTAGATGATTTGAAAGGTTGGCTAGCCCTCCTTTCTGACACCACCCCAAGGTGGATTGAGGCTGGAGCGTCGATGGAGAAGAAGGATCTCAATATGCTAGCTAGATATTGGTTTGGATTTATTAGCAGCTCGATCATGCCGTCCCAGAATAAGTCTATCATCCGCCACCCAACGGCGGCCTGCCTTGGCAGTATCATTGCTAGGAAGCGGCTTAATTTGGGCTTGATCATTGAGCAAGAGATGGCCATAAGGGCCAAGCAGCGCCAGATGTCCCACCCATTCTTAGTACTGATCACAGAATTATGTCGACAGGCTAGTGTTCCACGAGATGAAAAGAGGGATGTTACTACTACACCCACCTCTTCTATCGACATCCGGTGTATAGAGGCCGAGTACACGAGGGACGAGGCTAATAGGTAGAGAGCAGCCCCGGTGGACACATCCCCAGAGGTTGAGATTGATATGATACCTGCAAAGGAATGCATGCCTACTCTAGCCACTGGGCCTTCAGGTACATCTAGCTCCACTCCTGGCACTTCTGTTGTACCCCTGCCCCTAGATTTGTTGTTGCTTCTGCTTCTAGACATGTGATCACCCAGGCAATGTTGTATAAGATGGGGCAATTGTCCCAATCCGCTGATGTATGTGCTTCCCGGTTAGAAGTCGTTGTTCCTTGGATGATCGAGAGAGCCATTTTTGCTACATTGACACCTCTCAGGGCTTCTATTGATACCTTTATTACGAGAGTAGAGGTATGCGAGAGAGGACAGGGTGCCACTGATGCGGTCACAACCTTAAAGGCCAACATTACTAAGCTGAGGAAGGATGTGGACCATCTGAAGTCCACTGATTTCACCTCACTATTTGGGACATTGGAGATCCCAGATGACCCGAGCACATATATTCTAGCTTGTTCTGATGTGCCTCTGGCTACTACCGGAGATAAGGTTAGAGCTGATGTTGCTGCCGCTGAGTCCGTGGCTGAGACTGATAAGGAGCATCTTGGTGTTCATGAGGATGTTGTATTTGATGATTTGGCAGACCTTGAGGGTGCCATGGTAGATTCAGCTATTCAAGCCTCTTTGAGGAATGTTTCCATGTTGGGCTCCAGTGGAGCCAAGATTTCTGAGACACCGGGCACTAATTCCTAGACTGAGAGTGTCATGATAGCTGAGACATCGGGAACTGATGTCCAGACAGATGAAGCGATGGACATGCAGACTTCACCCCAGGCTTAGCCTGGTAGAATGACCTTTCCCCTCAGTAGTTACTTTATTTACTATTTTTGTTTTAGTTGCATTTGAGGACAACTGCGTATTTTTTAGGTGGGGTAAGGTATCTCCATACTTACCTCTTGTGACTATTTTGTGAATATTGGTTTTGTTTTGATGATGCTTTAGTGAATATTGAGCCTATTGTTTTATATATATCTTGGTTGTGATATTGCAGATGTTTTAGCTTGTGGCCCATTGTTTTGATTTGAAAGCGATTTTAAACAAATTAAGCATGTTCGAACCAATTTTAAATTTTTTTCCACCTCTTGTATGTGTGATTATGGCTGTTCTTGTACAAATTTGAGTGTCGGTCGTGGTCAATACAGATGACTTGAATAGTGTTCTTAATTGAACAAAATGAATGTGCAGCTACGATGAGGTAAACAAAGTTATATAGGCAATATGTGAACTTTGAGCATCTTGTTGTGACTTGCCGATCGTCAATGAAGTCTCTTGTGATGAACATTGCACGCTAGCTAGAAAGTGTGGAGTCTAATCTGATGATTGTATCAGTGGCTTGTGTGGTGAAGTCATCTTGAACATTGTATTTGATGACACCTAGAATTTGCCCAGTTTTTCTGATTGATTGAAGTGAAGCAAGCAATTGAAATGATCTTAGGCGAAGAATTTTGAAGAGTGAGCCAACCTTACAATATACCTCTTTCTGGTCAACCTTGTGAGATGTGTGAACCTTGCTTGCCACAGTTTGAGCCTATTTATTTTTTTGAAGAAACTTGAGCAACTTTGACCTTTTCATCCCATCACCCATAACCTTCATGAAGTTGTGGTTTGTTTGAATAGCCAACTTAGGGCATAAAGTAGGCATTGAGGACAATAACACTATGAAAATAAAGCGCCAAATAACTCACATTTTCCGACTCATCAATAACCCATCAATAGGTAAGCTAATTCGTATCCAGAACGACAAGTAGTGGGTATAAGAATAGACCTACATAGCAAATAAGATTAATAATAGAAAAAGAACCAAAAATTATAAATACAATAGAAACCCTCCCAGAACCTAGAAGTCACGAGTATAAAGTTGTCTAGCAAGATAAATACAAGACCCAAAAATGGACCAGAACAAGCCGTTTTAAGGCAAAAGATGAGGTAAAATATGAACGAAAAAAGACAGGTTGGTCTAGGATGCCAAGTGCTCACCCTCATCTCCGATATCAACAAGTTGCAAAAGGCAGCATGAACAATCACCATTGGTAGCAGGTAATGGGACCTGCATCACGAAAAGATGCAGTGTCGCATAAGTACCAAAATAAAGGTACTCAGTAAGCATCATAGGCCGACCGAGAAATAAAGGTAAAAATGATTGGAAAAGATAGAATCTAGACACAAACAGAGGTCAAAGCGGGAAAGAAAGCACCTGAGCATACATAAAGTAAATATAAGTACAGCTAAACTAAATCCAACTGGAACCTCATAAGCCTAGAAGGTACTCTCGTGCACAAGTTTAAATAAAAACCCGAAAGGACCCCCATAAGCTCGATAGGTACACAATAGCTAAGCCTATCAAAAAAAAGAGTAATCCAGATCTAAACCCAAAAACATCAGTCGGACTCCCAGCCCCAAGTAGCCAAGAACCAGTCAACTCTTAGCCCAGCTAGAAAGAGTGTCAGTCAACCCAACCAATCAACTCTCACCCCAGCTAGCAAGAGTGACAATCAACCCCAAGCAGCCTAGCCATACAGTCCACTTCCTGGGGAATAAGCCACCCAACTAGCAACAGAGACTCGAGGGCGTGTCAACTCTGTAGAAGATCTCAGATATCCATGCCACCCAGCCTGACACCCCACTCCCAGAAGCGTCAGCCACCCAGCTAAAAAGAGTGTCCGAGGTTGTATCGACTCTGAAGAGGATCTCAAGTAGGCTCCAAACCACCATTGATCGATAACCACCTCCGAAGGTATCACAAAAGGTTCCAAGCCTGAAGAATTCCAATCCTGAGAAAGCATACAATCTTCGTAATGCACAAAAGCCAGAGAAATAAGGAGAGAAGAAAAAAAGTTCAAACAAGCTACGCAAATGCCTAAACTAAGACTTATTTTATCATACCCAAGCCTGTTATTTCAATCTAAAAGGACCTAGTGTATTCAAACGACGAAGACATACCAAGGTAACAAGGTGCACGAGTCTAAGGCAACACTAGTATATCCTTGACTAAGGCCAAAACATGCTCCATAAACCCCCGTTGTTAAACAAGTAAATCACATAGTATACGACAACACACGTACAACCCCAGTAATCATGGCACTACCCTCAGAGGCCATTTGGAAGAGAAAATGTTTGGTCTTGTGATTTGGACACATGCGGTTAGCCTATAGGTAGGCTATAACTCCTTTTCTAATTAGATTAAGAATGAATGTTTGAATTCATGATGATTAGTATGAATTGGGGGAAGGTACCCGAGATTTCTAGTATATTAAAAGTCTGATATCTGGTTGCTAAAAGCCTCCATAAGATATTAGCATTTCACCTAGTTTTCTTAAACTCTGAATTCTTTGACAGGGTGTCCGGGATTCATTCAGGAATGAATCTCGTAAATGCAAACGAGATATACAACCCCACCAAATTCAACATTCCAACTCAACGGAGCAGTCAAAATTCCCATAAGAGATTATCTCGGTAAAAAGTGGGTTCAACACCCAAACTTCATTTTAAGCCAAAATCCACATAGGGGCACTGAATTAGCCTAGAAGCCTCAAGATCCAAACGAAGGGTCGTTCCAGAACAAATTTAACATTTTGGAGTTAACCGTGCTGACAGAATTCTCATCCAAGCTCGTTTACTTGGAATGTTGACTAAAGTCAAACTTAGTCCTAAACATGGAAGCTAAAACACCTAATTACACACACACTGAAAGCCTTGGGAGTCATGCCGACCGTGCTACTAGCCTAAAATGACCCTTACGAAGCTGATGGAATTGTCAGAAACTTATTCTGAGGTCATCTTCTTGAACTTTAAATCAAATTGATTGTTCAAGGATCAAAATCTCAAAAACACTAGAACTCACACAAAAACCAAACGAATGACCAGGTGATCGAACTGTCAGTCCCAGCAAGTCATAAATGACTTGGGGTCACTACAGGAAAGCTCTAAACGACAGACGGGAGGATAAACACAGAAATGACCTAGAGGTCATTACAACCTTTACTACTAAAAAGGACATTCATCCGTGAAATTAAGAGTCAAGAAGTACATGAAGGCTCAAATACGCCAGGAAACAACTCCTGCATACATGCTCTGTCTACCCGCCTCACTTGGATGATTCCTCTAATGGACCTTAACTACAGGAAAAGATCTCGAATGCAACTGATGCACATCTCTGGCAAGAATAGAATTTGGCTCTGCCACAAAGATCAAAGGATCATGCAACTCTACTGTATCATATTGAAGCACATGAGATTCATCTAAAAATACCGCCACATCATCGAAACATGAAATACTGGGTGGATAGCTTAGAACATCGGAGGCAAACCTAACTCAAATGAAACCTTTCCAACTGACTGGAGGATCTCAAAAGGCCCAATATACCTAGGGCTAAGATTGGCCCGCCTCCAAAATTTCATCCACCCTTCACGGGCAACACACAGAGAAACACTCTATCACAAACTGAGAATCTCAAAGGCCACCACATATGATCAGCATAACTCATGTGCTTGCTTTGAGCCATTCTAAGTCTATCCTTAATCACCTTGACCTGCTCCAAAGCCTCTTAAATCAAGTATGTACCATGCGATCTTAGCTCTATAGACTCAAACCAACCAACAAAAGAGAATGGTAGTTGTTGTTGTACGTAAACTCCACAAAAGATAAGAATTGGTCCGACTGACCTCCAAATTCTAAAGCACAAACCTGCAACATGTCCTTAAGAACCTGGATAGTATGCTCCAACTGTGCATCAGTCTGTAGGTGAAAATCTATGCTAAGGTTAACGCGAGTGCCCAACTCATCCTGAAAAGTCCTCTAGAAGCTAGAAGTGAAATGAGCATACTGATCTGATATAATAGAGATCAACACACCATGAAGACGAACAACCTCACGAATGTAGATATGGGCGAACTATCGGAGGTGAATGATGACTAAACATGGAGGAAATATGCTTATTTGGTTAATCGATCTAAGATGACCCAAATACTATCAAAAACTCTAGAGGTCTGAGACAGCCCTGCTATAAAGTCCATAGTGATGTGATCCCACTTCCACTCTAGAATGGGTAATATCTAAAACTCACCACCAGGTTTCAAATGCTCGACCTTTACCTGCAAGCAACTAAGGAATAAAGAAACATAGTCTATAATATCTCTCCTCATACTGCTCCACCAATAATGTTGCCTCAAGTCACGGTACATCTTGAAGCTGCCCGAATGGATAAAATATCTAGAATCATGGGCCTCCAGAAGTATCAACTGAATCAAAACCCCAACTCTCGGAACACAAATATAGCCTTCAAACCTTAAAACCACATCTGAATCCAAGGTAATTTGACCGGCATCACCTGCTAACACACGATCTCAAAGTGCCATAAAGGCCTCATCCTAAAACTGATGGCTACAGATCTAATCAGGTAGAGATGATGAATTCCCACATAGGCTTAAACACACCTAGAATCTGAAACATCCAATTGAACCATTTAATTAACTAAGGACTGAATGGTCAAAGCTAACGGTCTCTCCATCATAGATAGGGAGGCTAGACTTCCCATACTTACTACCTTCCAACTCAAGGCATCTGCTACAACATTCTCCTTGCCTAGATGGTAGAAAATAGAGAGGTCATAGTCCTTTAGAAGCTCAATCCCGTGATGTTGCCTTGAATTAAGATCCCTATAACTCATAATATACTGGAAACTTGTCTGATTAGTGTAGATTTTACAACGAACTTCATATAGGTAGTACCTCCAGATCTTAAGCGTGAAAACTACCGCCGCAACTCCAAGTCATGATTGGGACAGTTGCGCTAATATAACCTAAGCTTCCTCAACAAAAAAAATTATTCGGCTCCACTGCATTAAAACACAACCAAACCAACACCAGATGCATTAGAATACACCGTGAAGCCCTCACCTTAAACTAGAAGAGTCAATACATGAGCCATAGTCAACAACTCCTTGAGCTTCCAAAAGCTCAACTCACACTTCCTCAGACCACTCAAAAGGAACATCAAGCCGAGTCAACCGGTTCAAAGGTGTAGCAATAGTGGAGAAGTCCTCCATAAACAATTTATAGTACCTGCCAAACCTATAAAGCTTTGAACCTAAGTAACTGAAGTCGGCCTACCCCTATGACGAATAGCCTCAATCATTGTCAGATCTACCAAGATGTCATCCTTAGACACCACCCTAACAATTTTATGAACACAAGCCAAAACTCGCACTTTGAGAACTAGGCATAAATTTATTGATCTCTCAAAGTCTGGAGCACAATCCTCGTATACTGCTCATGGTCACTTCTTCTCTATGAATATACCAGAATATCAACTATGAACACAATAAGGAACAAATCAAGATATGATATGAACACGTGTCTCATCAAATCAATGAAGGCGTCAGGGGTATTAGTCAACCCAAAAGACATCACTAAGAACTCATAGAGGCCATAACGAGTCCTAAATGCGGCTTAGGGATGTATGCTTCCCTAATCCTCATCTGATGGTAACCAGACCTTAAATCAATCTTTGAAAACACTACAGAACCCAAAAGTTGGTCAAATTATCAACAATCCTAGGCATAAGGTAGAGGTTTTTCACCGTCACTTTGTTCAACTTCCTACAATCAATGCGCATGTGCATCGTGCCATCCTTCTACTTTACAAATAGAAAAACAGCGGTAACACCCCTCAAAATAAAGTAGGATAAAGTAGAGCCTCACATGGTTTTTATGCATTAATAACTTGTTAAAATAATGAAGAATAGTTTTGTAAGTCAGTTTTAAAAGGTTTGGAAGTCAAACGTCAAGGGACGACCAAGACGTTCGGAAACTAGTCTTTTACGTGTTGGTGTGTTCTAGTATGTTGTTCATGTTTTTATATGTTGTTTGCAGTCTAACGTTAGTGGAGGTGACCCTAGTGTCTTAATATATGTTTTTAGGGTCAAAACGTTCGGATACAACACCTCGGGGGCCACCCTAAGGGACCCCGAGGAGGACCCCAACCTTAACCAAGCAAGCTGCCAAGGCAGCTTCCAAGTAGTGCTTTGAGGGAGCACGTCCGCGTCGTGGACTAGCTCAACCAAGGGCCAAAGGTTTGGTCCGCGTCGTGGTTACGTCGCGGACTCTACAGTCTCGAAATCTAATTCCAAATATCTTCCGCGAACAGCTCCGCGTCGTGGACTTGTTCGACGACAAAAATGCAGAAATTCAGAAATCGAGTTTTACTTCATTAAAGTGTCCAACTATGTGAAGGATAGTTTGGGTACTTTGGGGAATTATTATAAATGGTTATTATACCTATTTTAGGGTATTTTAAGTTGGTTAAATCCCCAAATGCCTAGAATTAAACCTCATTCTTCAATTAACCATTTCCTCTCAAAAATAGATTCTCTCAAAAACTCCATTGAAGACCTTGATGAAGCTCATGCTAAAAGATGGGTTTTCAATTGATTTATTATTCAGTTTAATGGGTCTTCAATAATTAAGGTATGGTAACTCTTGATTCTTGAATAACCTCTCATTCAAGGAGTTCTATCAAAGATTTTCAAAAGAGATTCAGAGACCAAAATTCCCAATTTTCAATCTAAACATGGGTCTTTTGTCAAACAATTTTCTAAATCATGCTATTGATGAATTGATTTGGAATTAAGGTTTTTAAGATAGTTTTCAAGGGAATTCTTGAATAACCCATGATCCCCAAATTCTCAAAAATTAGCCTATGATATGGGTCTTTGTGAATATGATTTCTATTGGTGAAATTATGTTTAGATTAGATTGGATTGATGATTCCTATGATTATCTATACTTATTCATGTTGAATTGTTGGTATATTGATGAGTTGAGAATTATGGCCTTATGGGCAAAGATATGGGTTGATTCCTTTGTTTATGGAATTGTACTTAGATTATGTTTATGTCATTGAATTACACTGTTGATTCCTATTGCCATCTATGTCAATTGATTATGAATTGTTAAGGATTGATCCATGGTGATCATGGCTTGGAGAATTGGTAAGTTCACCTAACTTCTAGTCTACAGTATGGGAATTGATATTGTGTGGTTTGACCCACTTATGGTGGCGGTGTTTACTTCTTGTCTATCTATGCATGTTGAGATCATGGCCTTGAAGGCAATAGATGTGAAGTGAATTGATGATTATGATGCATATGTT
>JAJOOR010031479.1:0-13466 GCA_036250505.1 Solanum acaule | reverse complement strand
GAAAAAAATATATACGTCAAAATAGAATATAGTTAAAATTACAAAATCAGTACACATTTGATTTTACGATACAGACAAGCCGTTAAAGCACAAGACGGCTCCCCCCCCCCTCCCCCCCTTATTATATGACAATAAAATGAGATCATTAGTGAATAACATTTCAAGAATTGTTATGATCTATATTTATTAGTTCATATATTTTTAAAAGAAAGTTTGGAGTTGATGACTAATTTTCTTTTTTCTTTTTATAATTTTGCATTACTTAAGCGTATCATCATAAAGTGTAATGTAATCATAGTATATCTAGTACTCTTTAACTCTCATATTATTCATACTTGCTAATAAATAGTGGAGGTTTGCTACCTCATTAGGATATGTAAAGTAAGATCTAGCCCCTTTTAAGTATATTCATCCTACCAAAAAAAATAAAATTATATATATATAAAACATGAAAGAGTTATCAAGATTGAAGTATTTAACTGTTAAATAACTCAATTATACCCTCTAATTAGTCGAAATTGTTCACTGATTAAAAGTCATGATATTAGAAAATGTAATTCTCTCGTAAAATCAAGTCTGGAAAACTTCCTAATATGTTATCATTTCTAGATGTCCACAAAGAGAAATTGTTTAAAACAAGATGATGTAATTAATTAAGTCCCAATATATTTCATTAATTAATTTTTATAATAATAAGTCATAACACAACTTCACAAAGTAGATCCAAATTCAATTTCTTCAACAATCGTTCCATTTTATACAAATCACTTAAGAGGCTATCACACATATAGTCAGTCCCAGTGTTTTAAAAGGCGGGGACGTGAGTCGAGGCGTTTTATACAGATACAGATACAGTGGTTGATGTAATCGGTGCTGATCCAACTGCTGAGAGCACAAGTCAGCCTGTATTGCAACTTCTAGAATTGGGCAAGTTAGATCCTGGGGTGGTTGCTGATGGAAGCTATGTATATTACTAGTTCCATATATGCGATGATATATGGGGAAAAATATCTTCAGGAGATGCTGAAATTGAGGTAAAAATAGAATCAGAGAACCAAGATGGGGATACTGACCTCTATGTTTCCCGACACCCATTGCTATTCTCTACACAACACCAGCACGGTTGGTCATCTCATGACATCGGTTCGAAAGCTTTGGTCCTTAACTCCAGGGATCTCGGCCTTGGACATGGTACTTACAGTATTGGCATCTATGGTTTCAAGGGCACAACCAAGTATAAGGTGTCAGTTAGCATACGAGACAAATCTAATTTAAAGATTGGACATCAAGCCGTCTCTTCCACATTGTCTGCTGATGTAGATACAATAGAATGCCAAAACTGTAAAAATTACATACCTTCCAGGAGTATAGCACTACATGAAGCTTACTGCAGGAGGCACAATATCATCTGTCAGCATACCAGTTGTGGGGTTGTTCTAAGGAGGGATATGGTCAAGAACCATGTCCATTGTGAAGAATGTGGGCTAGCATTTCAGAAAGAGGAAATTGAGAAGCACAAGAAAGTATTTCATGTAACGCTGAATTGCCCTTGTGGAATAGTCCTTGAAAAAGAAAAGATGGTAAAGTTATATTTCCCTTTTTAAAATTTATTACACTTTTTTTTTATTGGCTTGTTCATCTAACAGCTTCTGGTAACAGGTTCAACATCAATCTGTGGAGTGTCCCTTGCGACTTGTAACATGCCGATTTTGTGGAGACATGGTCCAAGCAGGGACTTCAGGAGCAGATGTGAGGGATCGCTTAAGAGGACTTACACAACACGAGAGTGCTTGTGGATCAAGAACTGCCCCTTGTGATTCATGTGGGCGTTCAGTAATGTTGAAGGATATGGACATACACCAAGTTGCCGTCCACCAGAAAAATTGATCATCATTCATCAGTAAATCTTCTATTTCTTCTCTGGTGTCTTTGGATATAAAATGTTGGTTGAACTGTAAAGCTCTGGCTGTTGATTCATGTATTCATGCAGTTGTATATTTTAGTATGTATTTGTTATTCTCAACCCTTTTAAGGGTTGCAAGGCAAAGGGAGGGGTGGATTGATGATTTGTAGCTTCCTTTGCTGTGACTTTGAAAGTATTATCAATTTATCATCAATGCTTAGTACCTTGTATGGATAGATCTGGGCAACACAACTCCATATATAACTTGATGATGTTTCGCTATATAAGCATTTCCCTATCAGTGTTTGGTGGAATGGGGTGCACCATTTGCTTGAGGAGGATGAACACAGGCTCCATTATCCGTTCATCCTTCCACCATTTCACTATTTCTTGTTATGTCACATTCTGGTGTTGTCACGATCCAAAGTATACCCTAGACGTGATATGGCGTACAAGATCCCGAGAGGCCCTATAGAAGCCATTTAGAATACATCATACAAGATAATAAAGTTTAAAAAGATTTAAAAGACAAACTTCAAAACATAGAGTTTTATAAAACGAAACGGAAATCTAAATCTAAAAATACATCTCAAAGCCATCTAGTACAGAAGCAGTTCTCGGGACGTAACCCGTACATCAAGTTCAAAAGTGAAATATAAAGACATAATGAAGTAAAGGCTTGTCCCTCGGAACATGAGGACTCACTAATCTTCAATCTTCTACTAATAGATCCTTAGTCACGAAGATGCGGGATAGGAGCGTCAGACCCTACATTAGTGAAACAATGTGCAAGAGTATGCGTTAGTACGAAAATGTACAAAATATGATAGCCATGCATAAAATTATGAAATCATGCTTAAAAAAAAACATTTTCATTATATACAAAGATCAAGTTAAAACATAAGATAAGAAGTTTGAAAAACATAATCGTAATCATGATCAATGCAAGTTAATTCATCTTTTAAAACACATGAGAGATACTTTAAAGGTAATCTTGGTTTATTATTGTGGGAAGTACGTAGCCTTAACCGATATAGAGACCATGCGAGCTATAACATGGACCCCCGATGTCTCCCACACCGACAAGGGTTGTCCTACTTGCCAAGGTAGAACCATGAATCTGAGCTAAAGTGGATCCACTAGCTAATGTCTATCTAGACAATCATCCTATGGGGGCACATAGGTAAGGGTTACAGAGATTGCTACTAGAAACCCGTCCTCAATTCCGGAGAGCTTCCATCTCAATATCCTCTCTGTGCTAAGCATAAATCCCACAAAGTAGTTATTAATTTTAACTTGTCTTATCTTTAAATGACATGGGTAGTCGCCGCTTGGGATAAATCCTTAGACTATGCGTGGAAAAACCTTTCACCATTCATGATCTCTTCATAATATCTTTTAAAGCCATAGTCATTTACTTCATGCTAGAGATGCCCCTAATACTAATGGAAATAGTTTTAAAATTGTGGTCTCTAATCATTGATGGCATATCCGAATACCATACTAATCAAGACCTAATTTAGGAAAATAACCCAAAAGGAATTAAGGGCAAATCTAGATGTCATTCATGTTATGTGGCCAAGCTTCATAGAACATATAGACACTCTCATCTATAAGCTTGGTTGAGTCATAAACATACTTTCATGAACATGCATTCTTTTCAATAATTCATAAACTTCATCATGTTTTCAAAGTCAAAGCATCTTCAAATTCATTTACATCAATTTCATAAAGAGAAGGCATGCATATTTTTATAAATTCATCTTTCATAGTTCAAGACCCACATTATATCAGCATAGCTTAGAAAACATGGGTTATGCATGGATTCATGGAGATTCATCTTAAAAACATGCAATTACTTCAATTCATGCATAAAAAGTCATAAAACAATCAATTGCACAGACATTGGAAAGAATCCATGACAATTGAACAAAACCCTAACTTGATTGGGGAATCTAACTTTACAAAATTAGAGAATTTGGGAACTCTGTGGAGGAAAGGGCTCCATAGATGAAATTCCTAAAAAGGGCTTGTAAATACAGAAATAAGTATTAAAAACTGGCGTGAGTATACTTGGTGGTTCCCTAACTCATTACGGAGGTCCTCATAAAGTTTTTTGAGATTTTTTTTTTTGGGTGCTCCGGGGAGCTAGATCCATGAGCTATAACACACGAAAAATCGAGGATTTTGGGTAATTCCTAAAAAAGGGCTTGTAAATGCGGAAATAAGCGTTAAAAAAATGGTGTGAGTATACGTGGTGGTTCCTCAACTCATTACGGAGATCCTTATAATTTTTTTTGAGAAATTTTTTTTGGGTGCTCTTGGCGCCAGATACATGGGCGATAACACACGAAAAATCGAAGATTTTGGGTAATTCCTGAAAAAAAGATTGTAAATGCAAAAATATGCGTTAAAAAAATAGTGTGAATATACGTGGTGGTTCCCCTACTCATTATGGAGGTCCTTATAAATTTTTTTGTGAAAATTGTTTTGGGTGCTCCGGGGCGCTAGATCCATGGGCTATAACACACGAAAAATCAAGGATTTTGGGTTCTTAAAAAAGGGACTGTAAATGCAGAAAATAGGCGTTAAAAGATGGTGTGAGTATACGTGGTGGTTCCCCAACTCATTACAGAGGTCCTCATAAAGATTTTTGAAATCTTTTTTTTGGTTGCTCTTGGGCGCCAAATCCATGGGATAACACACGAAAAATTGACAATTTTGGGTAATTTCAAAAAAAGGGCCTGTAAATGCAGAAATAGGCGTTAAAATGGTGTTAGTATATGTGGTGGTTCCCCAATTCATTATGGAGGTCCTTATAAATTTTTTGAGGAAATTTTTTTACGTGCTTCGGAGCTCCAGATCCATGGAAAATATACACGAAAAATCGAGGAATTTGGATACTTCCTAAAAAAGGAATGTGGAAATAAGCGTTGAAAAATGGTGTGACTATACGTGGTGGTTCCCCAACTAATTACAGAGGTCCTCATAATGTTTTTTGAGAAAAATAATTTTGGTGCTCTGGGGCGCCAGATCCATGGGCTAATATACACGAAAGATCGAGGAAATTTGGGTAATTTTTAAAAAATGGCCTTTAAATGCAGAAATAGGTGTTAAAAATGGTGTAAGTATACGTAGAGGTTTCCCAACTCATTCCGAAGGTTCTCATAAATTTTTTTGAGAAAAAAAAATTGGGTGCTCCGAGGCGCAAGATCCATGGGCTATAACAAATGAAAATCGAGGATTTTGGGTATTTCCTAAAAAGGGGGCCTGTAAATATGGAAATAGGCCTTAAAAATAGTGTGAGTATACGTAGTGGTTCCCTAACTCATTACGGAGGTCTTTATAAAGTTTTTTTGAGAAGAAATTTTTGGGCGCTCTTGAGCGCCAGATCCATGGTTTATAACACACGAAAAATCGAAGATTTTGGGTAATTCCTAAGAAAGTGCATGTAATTTGGATGGTGTAAGTATACATGGTGGTTTCCCAACTCATTACTGAGGTCCTCATAAAGTGTTTTGAGAAAAAAATTGGATGCTCCGGAGCGCCAGATCGATGGGCTATAACACACGAAAAATTGAATATTTTGGGTAATTCTTAAAAAAGGGCCTGTAAATGCAGAAATAGGTGTTAAAAATGGTGTGAATATACGTGGTGGTTCCCCAACTTATCACAGAGGTCCTCATAAAATTTTTTGTGAAAATATTCTTGGGTGCTCCGGGGCGCCAGATCCATTGGCTTATACACATGAAAAATTGAGGAATTTTTGTAATTCCTAGAAAAGGGCCTGTAAATATGGAAATAGGCATTAAAATGGTGTGAGTATGCGTGGTGGTTCCCCTATTCTTTACGAAGGTCCTCATAAAGTTTTATGAAAAAATACTTTTGGGTGCTTCGGGGCGCCAGATCTATGGGATATAACACACTAATAATCAAGGTTTTTGGGTAATTCCTAAAGAAATGTCTGTATATGCGAAAATAGTCATTAAAAATGGTGTGAGTAAACGTGGTGGTTCCCCAACTCATTACAGAAGTCCTCATAAAGTTTTTTAAGAAATTTTTTTTGATGCTACGAGGCACCAGATCCATGGGCTAATATACTTGAAAAATTGAAGATTTTTGGTGATTTCTAAAAAAGAGCATGTAAATGCGGAAATAAGCATTAAAAATGGTGTGAGTATACGTGGTGGTTCCCTAACTCATTACGGAGATCCTCATAAAGTTTTTAAAAAAATTGGGTGCTCCGGGGCGCCAAATCCATGGGCTATAACACACGAAAAATTGAGAATTTTGGATAATTCCTAAAAAAAGCCTGTAAATGCGGAAATAGGCGTTAATTTTTTTTGTGAGTATACATGGTGGTTCCCCAACTCATTAGGGAGGTTCTCATAAAGTTTTTTGAGAATTTTTTTTTTTGCTCTGGAGCGCCAAATCCATGGGCTAATATCCACGAAAAATCGAGAAAGTTGGGTAATTACCTTTGCTCAGTTTCAGTGCCCAGTTTCTCCATCTCTTTCTCCTTTCCTTCATCCTTGACTCCTACATCACTTACATCATACAATTCTGGGTGCAGTGCCCAACAATTGTGTTCATCAAGCCCTTGTTGACAACACTTATTATAGTACTTTGGTATATAACCATATTGAACTTTGATCCACTGTCATTTGATATGTCCCGTGATATCATCTTCCTCATTTATTTTCACACGTTGAGGAAGCTTAGCCGTCAGATCCACTTCAATTTTGACTCTTGCGCATCTTGGTTTGGTTTGATTCTTTGTCGTCGTATCCACAGTAAGTGGTTTCCCAACCGCACTAGCTATCAAGAAGATTGCTTCCTTGGCAAAGAAATTTGGTGGTAGATCTGGAAAAGAAATTCATGCTACACCAATGGTAGTTTCCACCTCAGTTAAATCCTAACATAGAATGTCGTGTTGATAATAGATGCACATAATCCTCCGTCGTAGTAAGTTTGATTAGAATGTTCCTCGTGTCTAGAACTCCTATTGTACATTCACTTTTGATTCCACATTTTCCTGTTATCAATCTCCTTAATTCTTGTATCTTCGGTTTGCCGTATGAGAATTTTCCAATAATGGCATACTACATATTCTCTTGGACAATTAGCGATTTGACTTCACGTAATTAATGCGGGTTTCTCCATGAATAATTATAATTGTTTTAGGGGGAACTTTAGGGATCAAGGGAGTAATGGGTTTTGGATTGAGGACCTTTGCATATTGGGTAGGGTTTGGCTCTATAAGGGTTCCTGGGAGAGGTGGAAAACCCCCACCAGTGGTGGTTTTGGCCATGACGGCCGCTACTGGTAATAGGTTTAGTAGGTTTTAGGTTTTTAGGTAGAGAGCGTTTTTAATAATCTTCAAGTTTTGTTGAACAAAATTATTGGTTGATGTTATTGGAGTTTTAATTTTCTATAGGCAAGGAAAAATGAAATGGTATACCAAAGTAATGATGGGGTCCACATGCATTAAAGCCAAGAACAAATGATTGGCCCACCTGCATACAAAAGTAGATAAACATAGTGGTTTTCATGTCCAACAAAAAGAAAGTACGCGTAACAAGTTCTGAAGTACCATTTTTTTTCAAGCATAAAAAGCTGAAAATACCATAAATATCCCTGACTGCTTCCCTAGCCTCTTCTATTTTATACTACTACTAGTAAAGGCAGCCCGGGCAACAACATGAGCATCTGTGGCGTAAATATGTATAACAATCAGATCAGTTTTTGAAAGACAGACTAGACTGGTTGCGGAGCAGGTAGTTGGTCAAATTTATGAGGGGCAGACGATGGCTAACAATGATCTTTAGTAGGAGAAACAAAGCCCAATTATGAACAAAGTTATATGATTTATTATACATTGTAGATAAATCTATAAAGGTACGTAATTGTGATATGTTCTCCTCATAAGTGAAGTGAAGAAACTCATTTGTTCTTTGATTATTATATTTCAGCTACCCACAACAGATAAGTAGTGTCTCAGAAAGTATTGATGGAGCTGATCTGCACGAGGTAGAAGATAGAGCCATAAGAATAATATAAATATTCATAATAGTTATTTCAATAATAGTGAGTTGATATTCATCAGAAACATCCAGTCAGTATGTCCTCGGTAATTGCATCATGTACCTGAGATTTTGACATTTCAGATTCTCAATTTCACACAGCGGCAACATAAGGCTGCCCGGCCGTCCTATAAAATCTAATATTTGACTCTAGAAAATCATATTAGTAAAGTCACAAAGGAGAGAAATAAAAAAGATTTCTGCCTAGGGTAACATAACTTAAAGAATGCCAAACATATTTGGTTAAGTTTTATTTCTCAATTATAAGGGCTTTATTTAATTTATAGCCCTATAGCAAGTCACTTTCTTAAAGAAAAGGACTTAAATTAACTCCGGTGAACAGAATTACTCTCCTGCTGTACTGATCTTTATTTAACATCAAACCTAGAAGCAATCAATTACTAAGAACCAATATTAGAGGAAGCAATGATTATCAAATAACCATCGAAAGCTTGCTGGTACAACCTTAACATTGAAATTTTCATTCTTAAATGTCTTCCAGAATTTCTCACTGTAGTAGCATATATATATGACCATATATTTGTTACATCACATAACTATATATATATATAAGCCACTGAATCTAATAATTGTTGCAAGAATGTGTAACCTATAGAAATGAAGAGAAGGTATTGGGAGAACTCTTAGGCTTATTAGGATCTTTCTTGGTTTCTTTGTCTTTCTTGATTATCTTTCGACAATAAAAAATATTGAATCTGTTTTTCATATAACATAATTGATGAACAAGTCGAAATGAAAGTAACCAAATAAAAACATGAATTGGGCACATTGAGCAGACAAAGTAGTACTAAATGAGCAAGAATTGTAGGGAAACTCAACAAATAGTTGGCCCACATGCTGAAAAAATGGATTATTTTGGTTATCAAGATGTGTATAAAGGAGTAAAGGACATATGCCATCAATTTTGTTTAGTCCCAATTCTCAAACATCATCAAATGCTAATCTATTGGAGTATCTAATTTCTTATTTTTATCACAAATTTCATCCCGTTATTTATTTATTTATTTCTTCAACAAATTAAACTAAAAAAATGATACAAATAAGAATGTAAGAAATCCCGATTTGTAGGAATTTTCTCATACACCTACGCAACAAAGAACATATTTATGTGTATTATTCCGATACTATCAAGCTAATACAAAGATACATAATGTGAAATCAAAGCAAGGAAAAGGCCAATTTAATTGCCACAAATCAACAGTTGACTTACTCAAATGAGGAGAAGTTATAGAATCCACTAATTTAGTGCAAAATTAACAACAAGATGAAAGGGAAAGCTAACGATCTGGAGAGAAAAGTTTTTGGAGAAGAATGTCACTTAGCATTCATAGAGAAATGGGAATACACGTGTTAGATGGGAGTATACGTGTCTAGCAGAACATAAAAAGTAGTTGTGCGAAATGACACAATTACCCTCAACATGAAAGCTAATTCCACCAAGCACATATGTTGACGGTGTCGTGCTTGGTTATTGTCACTTATATATACTAGACTAGATAGGCAATGGCCCGTGCTTACATATTTAAATTTGATATATGTTTTTCTCGTTGGTTTGATGTAGTTTACATAATAATAATAGTAATAATATAGTTAAAGCAGTTGATACTTTGACCGAATGTCTCTATAAACATGAGTAAAGTATGATATTATCATGTACATGTAGATAAGTTCTTGGGTACTTTTATATTAATATTGACCTTTGTGATTTCTCCATCGTACAATAAAATCAAGCAAGCATGGATTCATATTGAAGGATAAAATAGACAATAGTGATCAATAGTATGAGTATTTATATTACAGTAAACACATATGAAGTAGATCTGATGAATAAAACGTTATAGATATATAACATTGTGCGGGGTACAAAAGAGCAAAATCATACCATGGTGGTCATAAGGTTCTCGTCACACATCAATGGCCAGAACATATTTGTCATTTCAAATTTGTTGACGTAATCGAAATATAGACTATATTTTGAATACTATTATTTGATTCATGATAATTACAAGTATATGATTTGCATCATAAGTACACAAAAGTAGAGAAATCTTTTTCTTCTTTCCATAGTTCAAACCCTTGTAGCATAAATACATACCTCTTCCTGTGTACATATGTACGGCATAATTTCCTTTAAATAGAAACATTGTATATGAACTTGTATATTAGTATACATATAAGCAGTTGTATATCTGTGTAGATACAATGGTATAGGTAAAAGCGCTTGTATATTTGTAATGATAAAGACAATTGTAATATCCTAATCTTGTATGATAATAAAAGAAGATCCTCATGTCACAAACACTCTCCCTAGGGCTACATTGTTATGTCAACTGCGCTAAAAGATAAAATAAAATAAAATCAGAAAGATCATATTGTATATTATTATACATAAAAGCAGTTGTATATGTGTGTAGATACAATAGTATAGGTAAAGGCACTTGTATATTTGTAATGATAAAAACAATTGTAATATCCTAACCTAGTATAATAATAAAAGAAGATCCTCCTGTCACAAACACACTCCCTAGGGCTACATTGTTATGTCAACTGAGCTAAAAGCTCAATTTTCAGAAAGATCATATCTCTCATATATACAATTTTCTCTTTTTCTTTTGTATGGGATATGTTTTTTTCCTTCCCTAAGAAAGCCTTTTTCTTTCTGATGTTCTAATCTCAACTTGAAATATAAAGAACCATCACAAATTTGCGAGACAATAAAACACCACTAAAAAAAATAGAACTTCTCCCTCAATAGAGATGGAGAAACATAAACAAGTAAGAAGAACTTGTCCATTCAAAATAAACAAAATATAGAGTTAAAGATTCTAATAACTTTGCATAGATAATTTCAGAGAAATTATTTCAAATACCAAGGCCTTGTAAAGTAAAGTAGTACTCCACATATCGAAAATTATTAAGTAGACTCTCAAGTGATTAATTTCAAGTATTATTGCAATTTGTATAAGTTCAATCATAATTTCGCAATGTAGATTACATTCTCCATGATCTTTTGGACAAAACCGTGCAACTTGTTCTTCCTTATGGATTGAAAAATTAACCTAGAAGAAGAAAAACTAAAGCAAATGAATCACTGACTTTTGGATAGAGAACATATGAAAAATTATATCACTTGCAATAGACCACGTTAAATCAAAAAGAAGTAATTAATTATTTTTTTATTCATACATGGTGCATGCTAATGATAAATGCATATAAAAAAAAGATTAGTTCAAGCATTATTCATCAAATAGCTTGGGTGCACTGTATGCTTCTTGTAAACATGAGCTATAGTCATCAGTTGAGTATCAACTTTTTGCCATTCTAAATATCACAACATATATAGAAAGGTGTTTTGGAGCACCTCCATAAAACAAGTAAACACCAATCGTAAATTAAAAGAAACTGAAATTGAAAGGATGTTGTAAAAAAAAGATATAAGTCATAAGGCACATATATAACATCTCAATTGGTTGATCTATATGTGATTCAACTAATGTAAAGTACTATTATTTGATATATTGAGTAGAAAATTATCCTCGTGAAAGTTGGATTGCTTTAAGTAAACTTTTTGGCAACCAACAAATATACTAAGATTTCAATTTAGTGCTAAATTGTTTTTGTAGCAACATGTGTTGTAATTGATAAGGGATATTTGGTCTTCCTTTCTTATGTTAGAAAAAAAATATAGTAAGGGGGAACTTCAATACTTCTAGAATGCAGTTAGAGCAAGATAACATAGTTAGATGTATTTTGGAACAATTAGAACTCATATACCACCTCCCATATTGTTCCATTAAATAATTAGAGGTTTAGAATAAATAGTGATCTTCATGTTCATTTCTGGAGTTGTTTAATACTACTCAATAATTTGTCCTATGTGATTAAGGTAAGAGTTGTTTGAAGTAAGTTCTAGTAAAATCGCATATTGTACTTTACCAGTAAATCTAAAATAGTGTGATATAAAACTTAATTACAAATTAACTTATCAATTCTTCTAAATTATTCATACATTAATTACCACCATTATAAAATGTCATTGTATTTTGCACCAAGTCATGACCAGTAGACGTTTAAAACAAAAATAGTAATGAAGTAAATCAAAACGTTGAAGTTCTCCAGTACTATATGATTACTTCTCAATAAATGATCAACACATCACACAATGAAGCAAATAAAAAAAACAATTAACAAAAGAATTCGAACCTTCACTAGAAAAATTCCTTGATCAATTTATTTTAGATCACACGTAAAAATTCATTATCAGAAAATCATTCATATGTACGAATACTAAACATGTTTTTCTAAAGATCTTAGCTTAACTTACATTGCTGTCAGTGTATGTTTGAAAATAAGTTAGCCCATTCATAGCGTGTGTCAATTGCTCCAAGTGATTTATCAATTCGGTGTCTAATCCTCCTCGTTCATCACCCTTCTTGTCCAAGTCCTTCAATCTTCAAAACACTGTATATATACAGATGTCAAGTATGTCTTGCTAGCTAACTCCTCACCTATCAAAAGAAAAAAATATATATTGAATTAGTCATGGCAAATACTTATAAATAAAATTTGAGAAAAATAAATTGCACATTCATAAATCATAAAGAGGAATGCATTCCGTGGAGGAAGAGACAAAACAAAACCACCTATGATGCCATAATATTATTTCAAAATATAATTACTATTAGCCACTTAAAGTAGTCAAGTGCAAAATCATCTTTAAACAAACTAAAGCATATTTTATTAGATGTAAAAACAAAATTTGAAATACAAACTCGTAAATAGGCAAGTCGGAGAAGAAGGAACTTCAAATTTAGTGCATGCAATGGTATAACAACCCAAATACCAAATCAATCGGCAAATTTGAAAGAGAAGTTAAACCAGTCGAATAAAAAATTGGCCTAAAATCAAAACAAAAATAAAATAAATAATCGAAAAAATCGATGTCCGTTAAATTCTCCATTTGAATTCTCACAATAATAGTGGGAGAAAACTTAAACATGAAATCTCTTTTAATAAGTAGAAATTGTAAGGAAATAAAAGAGTAAAAGAAAGAGCTGCCTTATAAGGTTTTTGCTAATGGAGAAGACGAACAGTATTAGTAGCATGCGTGTTTCTTACACAACACATAAGGAGCAATACACGTGTTAACAAAATAGATCAAATATTTATCACAGATGGGGCCCAAGCTTTTGGTACAATATGTAATTGCAGCGTTCGTTCCACCTTGTTCGCTTATATAATATAAATATATATAATATACTAGATATGGAACCCCGTGCTAGCACGGGGCCCAATATATGTTACTATTTCTGTTTCAATTTATGTGGTACATATGAAATTTGAAGTTAATCAATTTTTTAGTATGTTTTTATATATTTTAAGTTGCTAATTATTTTTATTTAGAGTATGTTTTACGTAAATATATTATAAATCACAATAATTAACAAGTTAATATAAAA
>JAJOOR010031478.1:0-12595 GCA_036250505.1 Solanum acaule | reverse complement strand
ATAATGCGTTTGTTAAGCATAAGTACCAACACTAGTTGATCCTATTGATGACAAAATTGATTTTCTTGCAAGATCGATTTGTGTCCATCTAGTGTTGATACTAAGCTTTAATTTAGGAATAATGTGTTTGTTAAGCATAAGTATCAACACTAGTTGATCCTATTGATGACAAAAATGATTTTCTTGCAAGATCTATTTGTGTCCATATAGTGTTGATACTAAGCTTTAATTTAGGAATAATGTGTTTGTTAGAAATAAGTTCAAATAAAGTTTAATTAACCCCTAGCTAGTTTGACTCATTATTTAAAATATTGTGGTTTAGTTGGTGGATTTAGTTGTTAGAATTAAGTCAAAACTAGTTATAGTTAAAAAGTTGTTTAGTTGTTGAAATAAGTTCAAATAAATAATGTGGTTTAGTTGGTGGATTTAGCTGTTGGAATTAAGTCAAAACTAGTTAGAGTTAAAGTTCTTTAGTTGTTTAAATAAGTTCAAATAAATAATGTGATTTAGTTGGTGGATTTAGTTGTTAGAAGTCAAAACTAGTTAGAGTTAAAGTTGTTTCATTGTTTAAATAAGTTCAAATAAGTAATGTGGTTTAGTTGGTGGATTTAGTTGTTGGAATTAAGTCAAAAACTAGTTAGAGTTAAAGTTGTTTAAATAATTTCAAATAAATAATGTGGTTTAGTTGGTGGATTTAGTTGTTGGAATTAACTTAAAACTAGTTAGAGTTAAAGTTGTTTAGTTGTTTAAAAAAGTTCAAATAAACAATGTGGTTTAGTTGTTGGAATTAAGCCAAAACTAGTTAGTTAAAGTTGTTTAAATAAGTTCAAATAAATAATGTGGTTCAGTTGGTGGATTTAGTTGTTGGAATAAAGTCAAAACTATTTAGAGTTGAAAAGTTGTTTAGTTGAAATAGGTTCAAATAAATAATGTGGTTTAGTTGGTGGATTTAGTTGTTGGAATTAAGTCAAAACTAGTTAGAGTTAAAAAGTTGCTTAGTTGTTGAAATAAGTTTAAATAAATAATGTGGTTTAGTTGGTGGATTTAGTTTTTAGAATTAAGTCAACTAGTCTTTTTGTTATGACAAGGGAAACCGCAGCCGCTACCCTTTGGGTGCACACAGGGTAAAACCCCCACTCCTATGCAATCGCTCGCAAACCACATAGGAGAGCTAACCCGCACTAGGAAAGCCCGATACGACGAGCTCGACCCAGAAGGCAAACCCCTGGCTTTCGCTGGCAAGGGGTTTCGAACTTGAGACCTCCAACATGGAAGTCCCAAGCCCAAACCACTGGTCCACCCCGAAGGGTAAGTCAACTAGTTAGAGTTAAAGTTGTTTAGTTGTTTAAATAAGTTCAAATAAATAATGTGGTTTAGTTGGTGGATTTAGTTGTTGAAATTAAGTCAAAACTAGTTAGAGTTAAAGTTGTTTAGTTGTTTAAATAAGTTCAAATAAATAATGTTGTTTAGTTGGTGGATTTAGTTATTGGAATTAAGTCAAAATTAGTTAGAGTTAAAGTTGTTTAAATAAGTTCAAATAAATAATGTGGTTTAGTTGGTGGATTTAGTTGTTGGAATTAAGTCGAAAATAGTTAGAGTTCAAGTTGCTTAAATAAGTTCAAATGAATAATGTGGTTTAGTTGGTTGATTTAGTTGTTGGAATTAACTCAAAACTAGTTAGAGTTAAAGTTGTTTAAATAAGTTCAAATAAATAATGTGGTTTAGCTGGTGGGTTTAGTTAATGAAATTAATTCAAAACTAGTTAGAGTTAATGTTGTTTAGTTGTTGAAATAAGTTCAAATAAAGTTTATTTAACCCCTAGCTAGTTTGATTCATTATTTGAAATAAGAGGTATCCGATGCTTCAGGCCCAACTAACTTTTCTTTTTGAATCAGATAAAATTCTTCTTCCATGTTCGGCCAGCAGCGATGGATCTGATCAAGAGGGTGATCAGAATGATAAGCTTGATAAGGAGAGGGAGGGTGATCAGAATGATAATTCTCAGGAGGGTGACGAGGAGTAGTTGTATCTATTTGACATTTTAGACTTTTATATTTTTGGAATTGTTTGATCATATTTTAGTTTATTTTGAAGTTGTATGAAGTTTATTTTGAAGTTGGATGAAGTTTATTTTGAAGTAGTTTACTGTATATGTTGAAAAATATTGTGTTGGCAACTCTTTGGGTTGTTTTGGTATAAATATGTAGGTAGGCAACTAAAATTGCAGCAATTTGCTACTAGCTTTGTAGCAGAAAATCGACCTCCGGAGGTCAAAATCTCAAAAATAAAAAATAAAAATACAAGCCTCCGGAGGTAAGAATCTCAAAAATAAAAAATAAAAATATCGACCTCCGGAGGTCAGAATCTCAAAAATAAAAAATAAGAATATCGACCTCCGGAGGTCAGAATCTCAAAAATAAAAAATAAAAATACCGACCCCTGGAGGTCAGATTCTCCAAAATAGAAAAAATACAAAATACCGACCTCCAGAGGTCGGAATTTGAAAATTAAGAAAAAATAAAATTAAAATATACCGACTTCCAGAGGTCGAAAATATTAAAAATAAAAAATAAAAAAATTAACAAATACCGACATCCGGATGTCAGTATTCCAAAATATGAGAAATAAATATTCTGACCTCAGGAAGTCGGAAATAATAAAAAAAATAAACAAATATATAAAAGTGACCTCAGGAAGTCGAAAAATAAAATAATGAATTTTCTGACTTAAAATAAAAACTGACCTTGAGAGGTCGGTATTGAATAGCGACCAAGCTTTTTTCGACCTAAGCCGGGAAGTCGATATTTGGTCAGTATTTCAGGGAATACCAACCTCCGGAGGTCGGTATTTGTAGGTCGGTATTCATTGTTTTTTTAGTAGTGCACATCCCAAGAACCCGTCTCATTATTGTTAATTAGTATTATTTGTGACTGTTGTTTGTAGTTGGTCATCAAAACATAAACCCCCCATTTTTTACATTAGTGTCGCCCCTTAATTTGTATGATGTTTTTGTTCGATAATTTTTATTCCTATGACTAATTTGACCACATTTATACTCCCCATTTGAATCTTAAACACGTACCGCTCCCTATAGGATTCGACCCAAACTCATTTAGTTGGGTTTTATACTGATTTACGATCGTTGAACACCTAGAATTTGATGAGGTATGCTTGAAACGTTAGATCAAAATGGCTCCGCTATCGGGGAGTGGTGTTGTTTTAAATTCTTTTGGTAAAGTTGAATTGTGTTCTTGTTAGTCATAGTTAAATCTACTTATTTGTAGTTTTGGTTTTTGTGTTGCTGTTGAAAACAGAGAAAATGAGTGTCAACGGAAGCAATGGTAGCCAAGTGGGCCACCAAGATGACATCGGAAATCTCAATGATGTCAATGACCCAAATCTAATGGGTGGAGTTGGTGCCATTTGCTTGCCTCCAACTGAAGGGAACGATGTGTTCCACATTACAAGCACCATGTTGCAGCTCTTGCAATTGAAAAGGTTATTTGGTGGATTGGCTCATGAGGATCCCCATGAGCATATACGGAACTTTGTTGATGTTTGCGGGCCGTTCTCCTTTAAAAACATATCCCAAGAGTCTGTCCGGCTGAGGTTGTTCCTATTTTCTCTAATGGGAGAATCGTGTAAGTGGTTGGTTGACTTCGTGGGAAGAGCTTGTCACCGCATTCCAAGTGCGATTTTTCCCTCTTTTGAAGATGATGACACTTAGGGACAATATACAAAGCTTCAAGCGTTTGAAGGGTGAGCCAATCCATGAGACTTGGCTAATATTTAAGAAGTTGTTGCTGTAATGCCCAACTCATAGATTGCTCGATAATGTCTTGTTGTAGTACTTTACAGAAGCCTTGATTCGGTGAACAAGGGAGTGGCTGATCAACTTTCTCCGGGAGGTTTAATGCAACAACCTTATGTGAAAGCAACCCAACTCCTTGATGGCATGAGCAAGATAAACCAGGCATGGTACACCTGTGAAGATCAGGTTTCCCCTCTCACTTTTAAATTGACAAAGGAGCAGCTTGAGAAAGATCAAGGGAGGGACCAAATCATGGCAAAGATGATGACCTAACTTGACATTTTAGCCAAAAATGTCATGGGTGCTGGTGCTAGGAGTGTAAATGTTATCGGTGTTGGGTGTGTAAACCCCGATGAGGCCAAGTTTGAAGCGTTGTACAATGAGGAAGTGAACTTCCTAGCCAACCAAGGAGGAGGTTATCATGCAAACTACCCAAGGTCGGGTGGTAACCAAGGTTGGAATAGAGATGAGGGCTGGAGAGACCATGATAGAGAGTGGCGTGATCAGAATGCCACTTGGAAGGAAAGAGATGGGGAGAATGATAGGTATGTTCCTCCCCACGAGCGTCAAAAGCCCAAAGATTCTGAGGGTGGCTGGACTGAGGATATGCTCTCACGTATTCTCAACAAGGTGGAAAGGTTCGATAAATTTTTGAAGGAAATGAAGGAAGATATATCGACTCTCAACCAGACGGTGACCTCTCATTTCATCTATATCAAACAATTAGAGACCCAAATGGATCAGATTTCTTCACATCTTAACCCCAGACAACAAGGGGGGTTGCCTAGTGATACTATGGAAAACCCCAAGAACGAAGCTTGAGTAGGGACTTGCGTCTTGCCACGACGTTAACTAAGGCGCTTCTTGGGAGGCAACCCAAGTTTTTACTACTTTTTGTTTTGATTTTGAATAACGGGCGTTGATTGTTCAGGTGAAAAAGTGGAATGTATTTGAAAAAGTGCAGGTTGGCGAGCCAAAAGTCTAGTCGGCGACTCGCCGAAGAGGTCGACGAGCTTGACTTGGACCGCCGTTGGACTCAAGAAAATATAAGGATGGAGTCTGTAAAACTCAGCAGGCCCATGGACGAATCAACGACTCAACGAAAAGGTCAGCAAGCCCGACTTTGTCCACCGTTTGGACCCCCAAATTAACTGGAGGTCCTGTAAAACTCGGTGAGGTAAGTACCCACTCAACATGTCGTCGAGTGGTTAGGTGAGGATAACTAACATCACCGAAAGGGTCGCGAATTGGACGGTTTTTAAAGACCAAAGGTTTAAACTTTCAAACTCTTTCATAGTCCCTCACTTTTAGCCTCATACAATCACACACACACTTTAAATTTTCAATATTCTTGCATTTTATTGCTTTTTGGTCGTTGATCTTTAGTTTGGAGTGGAATTCTTTGCCGCCTAGCATTACAAAATCGTATTTCGGCATCAGGTTGGTTTTCTAAACCTCAAACTCTTAATTAGCGGTTCAAATCAAATGCAATTGTTTAATTGTTATTGATGTGTGCTGGCCTCTCTGAAATCGTAATAATGTGCTAGTTTGCCTATTTTAGTTTTGAAATCGTGCCTAAAATGCTTGTATTGACGATTTCCCAAATTTCATGCTTTAAAATTGATCATACACTTGTGGGTTACATTCGGGTCTAGTTGGGTGAAGTCTAAGTAACCCAAATTGTGCTAAATGACGTGCTTTGTCCAATGATGGAGCGTTTGACGTCATTCTTAAGGGTAAAAGTCGTCAAATGGCTAATTTTGGCCAAACCGGGGGAAGTCTAAGTACCCTGGTAGCATGGGTCATATGGGTCTAGGCTTAATTGAGTATATATGTTGTTTGATTTTGTTTTCAGGGGTTGCGGGCTTCATTTTGGGAAATAGGGTGAAAATTGGCATGTTGGACCTAGCTCGCCGAACCGCTCGGCAGTTAGCCAAAATCCCCCCAGATTGCCTTTAGTTTCATGATTTGATTGAGTTTGAATCTGTAACTTTCGGTGGGAAGCCTGAGCTCGCCGAGTGCACTCGGCGACTCACCGAAAGTATCCCTTGATCGCCCTTTCTGCGCCCCTAACCCCTAAAGCACACTGTAACTTTCGGCGGGCTAGGTTGAGCTCGCTGAATGATGTCGGCAAGGCACCGAATTGCCCTGCCTATCACCGACCTGCCATTTTTCTAGGAAATTTTCAAGCCAATCGTTTCGGAGAGCCCGATCTGGCTCGCCAAAGTGATTTGGCGACTTGCCGATCGGTTTGGTGAGTCTTTCTGCAACCTATTTTCTGCATTTTTCTTGAATTGTTTCTAACTCATTTTGGTGTGTTTTGCAGGTATGGCTAGGACCAACCTGGGAGATAGTGGTATGTTGTCCTGCTAAAAAGAGCACGAGGCATTGTTATTAATTAGGGGGCAGCTGCTTCTTCTAAAAAGGGGAAGAAGGAACCTCCCAAGGGAGGCAAAGGCAAGGTCAAAACGCCCATATATGAGATATCGGAGCATTACTCCGGCAGCGAGGGGGAGTCCTTTTGATTCCCAGGCTGCATTCTCTGAGCCTGAGGATGGCCAACCTCTTCAATCCCGGCGAGCTGAGATTCATTCCAGAGTTCGTCAAGGACCCTGGAGTCTACCCCCTATGTTGCTAATACAGTGCCAGCTCCAGCATAGACAGTGGTTCCAGCGCCACCAGCTCAGGGTCCTCCTTCCCTACTACTCAACAGGCTAAAGGCCGAGGGGTTGAGGATGATTCTTGAGGAGAAGCGACTGTCTACAGATGGAGTGGTGGACATGTACCCTCTGGTGTGAGACACACTCTGGTTCCACATATTTGACATATTCACTAGGCTTCGAGGCCCATATATCCCCACTTGGGTTCATGAGTTTAATCTTGTGTATGGTGACCTAGTGCCCCAGGGGAAGAAGAAGGTCAGTGCCTTCAGACCGGTGAAGTATGTCATGGTATGGGGGAAAGAAGTAAGGTGTAGCAGCATTCACATAAATGTTGTACTTGACAGAGTTACTGGGCTCGAGCATGAGTACGAGGGACTAGCTACAACATAGGCCATGGATGATCTAAAGGGCTGGCTTGCTCACCTCATTTCTGTCATCACCCCAAGGTGGATCGAGGCAGGAGCTCCGATTGAGAAGAAGGATTTGAATGTAGTTCCGTGGTACTGGTTTGGATTCATTAGCAACTCAATCATACCCTCACAGAATGAGTCCATCCTCTGCCAAATAAAGGTGGCCTATCTAGGTTTCATCATCGGAAAGAAGTGGCTCAACTTGGGACTCATCATTGAGCAGAAGATGGCCATGAGGGCCAAACAATGCCAGACGTCTCTTCCCTTCCCGATCCTGATTACAGAGTTATGCCGGCGTCCTGGAGTTCCTCGTGATGAGAAGAGGAACATAGACGTCACCCCCATATCTTCCACATATATCTAGTGCATAGAGGGTGAGTACACTCTGGATGAGGCTGATATGAGGAGAGCGGCTCTGGTGGATGCATCCCCGGAGGTTGATGTTGATTCTATACCTACAGAGGAATCTTTGCCTACTCCGGCCTCCAAGCCTTCAGGTTCCCACTTCCACTTCTTCCCAGGCTCCTGGTTCTTCAGCTGCTTCCCAGCCCACCAGGATTACTCAGGCCATGATCCTCAAGATGGGGCACCTATCCCATTATATCGATGTGCGGGCTACCCGACTAGAGGCTGAGGTGCCTTGGATGATTAAGAATGTTATCTTAGCTACGTTGACACCCCTCCGGACATCTATTGACGCTCTCACAGTGAGAGTAGAGATTTGTGAGAGTAGACAGAGGGTTACTTTAGAGGTGACGACTTTGAAAGCCGAGGTTTCAGACTTGAGAAAGGATGTTGACTATTTGAAGTCCAAAGACTTCACTTTTTTCTTGGAGGCAGCTGATGATCTGGATCCCCGACTTGTTCTGAGATGCATCCAGCCACCACCGGAGATGTGCCTATGGATGATGTGGCAGCTGATGAGCCGGAAGCAGAGACAGATGAGGAGCAACTGGATGCTTAGGAGGCGACCATCTATGGAGACCTTCCAGATTTAGAGAAGACGATTGTACAGTCACTCATTCAGACATTGAGACGTCCATGGTAGGCTCTAGTGGAGCCAATGTTGATGTTACACCGAGCAATGATGCCTAGGATCAGAGTGCTGCATCGGGCATTGATGCCCCGAAAGATGAAGCGAATATGTAGACATGACCTTTCTTTACCTCCCTCTCTGTCATTTTTATTGAATTTTGATTAGTTTTGTTGCATTTGAGGACAACTGTTTTCTGTTTGGGGTGGGGTGAGTTATTTCCATACCTACCTCTTGTGACTATATCTTGTATATATTGGATTTTTGTGTTTTAAATTGTGTCTTCATTCTATCTTGTGGATGTTTGAGCTTGTGGCTCCGTGTTTTGAATGGAAATGGTTTTTGACCAATTTGGAAAATTTTGCCACCTGTTGTGTTTGAATGTGGTTGTTCTTGTGCAAATTTAAGTATCGGTTATGCTTAATACCGAAGACTTGAATAGTACTCTTAATCGAACAAAAATGAATACGCGGCTACGATGAGGCCAAATGAAGTTGCATAGGCAATATGTGGACTTTTTTTATCTCGTTGTGACTAGACGATTATCAAATGGAGTCTCTTGTGATGAACATTCCACACTAGCGAAAGTGTGGAGTCTCGTTTGATATTAGTGTCAATGCCTTGTGTGATAAGCTTACCGTGAACCTTGTGTGATGACACCTAGACTTTGCCCCGTTGGTCTGGTTGAGTAAGTGATGCAAGTTCTTGAAATGATCTTAGGAAATAATTTTGAAAAGTGAAACGATTTGACAATATACCTCTTTTGTGGCCAACCTTGTGAGATGTGTGAACCTTGCTTGAACCCTCTTTGAGCCTTGTCATTTCCTTGGAAGAGACTTGAGCAATCGAGACCCTCTTCATCCATTCACCCATAATACTCATGAAATGTATTTTGTTTGAATAGCCAACTTAGGCTAAGATGGGGTGTGGTGAAAAGAGGATGTAAATTAAGAAGTGTGAAGAAGCCCCCTTGATCGATAGACTTGAAAAAGATGGAAACCCTCCATATAAAAAAAAGCAAAAGAAAAAGAATGAAAAAAATTGTGAAATAAAGTTGTGAAAGTTGCAAAAGAAATGGGGTGTCCGGTATTCCATTGGAAGTGAATAATGGGGTGAACTTTGAGCATGAGTGAAAATGCTGAAGAAAAGGAAGGAAAGTGATGTTCATACCACATTTCATGAGGATAGTAGCCACTGAGCCTAAATGACCATACATTTACACTCAGCACTGTTACAAGCCTTGAAAAGACCTTTTTGATCTTGAGTGAGCTGAAATGAATGTTGATTGGAAAATAAGGGCAAACCTATGGGTGAAGTCATGCATGTGTTGATCTTTGTGAGTGTGAGAGTTGTATGTTATTTCGGAGCTATAAATTGTTGAAGAATTGTGTGTGAATATGGAATCATTTTTGTTGTGAGGGCATTTGAGTACCTTTGTTGAGCTTGAACTTGCATTTGAAGCAAGTATTGTGAACTCGAGAATCTTTGATAATGGTGAGTCACAACTTGAATCTTTGAGTGCATAATTGATCCTTGCATGAGTAAGGTGAGTCTTGTTGTGTGCATAATTGATTGAGTCTTTTGTAGCACTATTTGAGACATCCTTTTTGAACTGCTGAACTTGAGTTTTACTTGAGGACAAGCAAAAGTTTAAGTTGGAGTGTTGATGAGTCCGAGATTTGGACTCATTTAGGGCTTAGTTTATATAGATTTAATGTCCTCAAATGCTTATTTTGTGCCAATAACTGATGTTAAATCCATGATTTTCAGGAATATGAATTGAGGAACAAAGCAAGGATGCTAACAGGCAAAAAAGAACAAAACATGCTGAAGAAATGAAGATGGGTGAGCCTGAGGATCGCCAATAGCACTCGGCGTGTCATCGAGTGGCTCATCTGACCGCCTAAAGTTCTAGTGTGCCAAGCCCTGAGGGAAGAAACCAAGTTGACGAGAGAAAGAAGCAGTCGGTGGATTGCCGAGTAGTTCTGCGATGCAGTGCTAGATTGCCCAAAGTTACAAACCTTGAGGATGCTGAATGCCAAGGCAGAAGGGCGATGGAAGTGACCAAAAGGCGGCTTGCCGAGTGGTTCGGCGAGCCTGACTTACTTCGCCAAATGACTTTTCGCAGCACATTTTTGGCGACTATAAATAAATTTTTGAACATTTAGTTTAGTATCTTTTATCAAATACTCTTCAGAACAATTTTTTTATGAAGTTTGGAGACTACTGAGAGAGTTTACCTTAGCTTTGAAGGATTGAAAATTTTCACTTTTGAGAAATTGGAAGTGGGTCTTTGAGAATCTTCAAATTGGAGCATTGTAAGGATGAAATCACTCTTACCCAGTTGATGGATAATCAAATTGGTAACGGTTTTTACCTTTTTATGATGTCTAGCTAAAACCTCAATTCTTAGGGTGAGATTATGTGATTATGGGCTGATTTAGTTTATGGGTATTGCTAATTGTTAGTTTAAATATTTTTTAAAAGTAGTTCAATCATTAATTGTGGTTTAATTTAAGAATTGTAGTTGCCAATGCAGTTCTATGTTTGTTTTATTGGCTTGCTCAAGAGAGAGGTTTGTGGGTATTGGGTTGACATGGGTTCAGCTTGAGAGAGTGAATCCTAAACCCAATCGCACACATTCAGCTCGAGGGAGTGAATGGATTAAGGTGCGGGCTGGTCTTATTTTGCATGTTGGTTGATGTTCGAGAGAAATCACTTTATTCAGGGTAAATTGTTCGAGAGAAAACTTACCTCCACTATAGCCTAGCTTACTCACTAATATCTAGTTATTTTCTAATAGTTGCAATTACCCATATGTCTATATTAGCCTATAATCGATCACATCCCAAGAACCCGTCTCATTATTGTTAATTCGTATTGTTTGTGACTGATGTTTGTAGTTGGTAATCAAAACCAAAACCCCCCATTTGACATTAGTGTCACCCCTTAATTTGAATGATGTTTTTATTCGATAATTTTTATTCCTATGACTGATTTGACCACATTTATACTTCTCATTTGAATCTTAAACACGTACCGCTCCCAGTGGGATTCGACCACAACTCATTTAGTTGGGTTTTATACTGATTTACGATCGTTGAACACCTAGAATTGGATGAGGTGTGCTTGAAACGTTAAATCATCATACGTGGTTCGAAAAGCAGTCTTTGGCACGTCTGTTGCTCGTATTTTCAATTAATAATAACCGGACTTCAAATCAATTTTAGAGAAGACACAAGCACTCTGTAACTGATCGAACAAGTCATCAATGCGAGGAATGGGGTACTTGTTCTTAATTGTTACCTTATTCAGCTGCCTATAGCCTATGCACATTAGAAAACTACCATCCTTCTTCTTCACAAATAAAACTGGAGCACCCCAAGGAGATGCACTCGGTCTAATAAAACCTTTACCTAACAACTCCTGAAGTTGGGCCTTTAACTCCCTTAACTCAGCTGGGGCCATTCTATACACTCATTGACATTCTCATATTTTGATGTAATAATTGTGAAAAAGTTAAATTCTAAGTAAAAGATATTACATGAACTCTAAATTTAAATAGTTAAATAAATTTATAAACATAAGTAGTATTATATAAAAGAAATTATTATTAAATTAACATAAATAATTTAAAACACCCAAAAATGAGATAACAATGTATATAAAATTTGCGCATAAATATGTCTTTGTATTGCTCCAAGAAAAAAATACAATTTCTTAATTTTTTTATATCACTTAATAATAGAAAAATATGACTGCGCGAAGCGTGGTTTGGTTAACTAGTCTATATATATAATAACGAAGAAACATAGACAAGGTGATGTGACATCTCTCTATGACCTTCATTCATATTTATCTTTTTTTTCTCATTTTTGACCATTTTTCCTTCATTTAATTACTTATTTTATTTTTAATATCTCAAACAATCTTTACATTCAATTACTTAACTTTTCATCTACCACTATAATATATATTTAATATCTTTAATTAAAAAAACTACTAAAAGCTCACACCTCTTCAACTTATACTCTTAATAATATTCATAACTTCCTTTTTTAATCTTCATAACCCGCAAATTTAATTTGTTAGTTTATGACACCTTATGATATTCCTCTTTTTTGCCTATATAAATTTATATTGTGTATGAAGAAAATTTTCATTCAAGGTTATTCTTTCACTTCTCCATCAACATGGCATATACAAGAGTGAGAAAAAAAATATTAATCATCACATCATATGATTGCTTTCAATAAAGCGTAACGAATCTATGAGTAAGAATGTTTCATTTTATTTTTAAAATTATACTTTTAAAATTTTAATTTATGTGATACTATTTTTTTTTTAGAGTCAATTTACTTTGAAACTAAATTGAATAAATTCAACAACAAAATCATGGAGTATGTAACGAACAATTTCGTATAATTCTTAATATGTGCTTGTAGGGATGAAGAAGAAAGTTGCAAAAGATAGAAAAGTAGAGAAAATTGTGAATTTCAGAAGAAGATGATGTAGAGTCTTACTACCCCAAGGCAAAATTATGTAAAGGGTAGACTTTTCTTGGTAATAGCCCAAGGCTAAATTATTCGCTTCTACTTTTTTCTTCAAACTAATTTTTTTTTATTGTTTGTTTCTATTTTTTCTTTTTTTTTCCATTATCTTTATTTTCTATTTGATT
>JAJOOR010031477.1:0-13461 GCA_036250505.1 Solanum acaule | reverse complement strand
TAGTTTTACATTGGTTTAGACAATTAAAATACATAATCTAATTTTAATTTTCCTTAAATATTTAGTAATGTAACTAATACTTATTAAACTTATTTTAGAATGATTTAGTACTTTTAAATTATGATATTTTCATTATGACTTTACAATATTTATTTTAAATGATGATTTCATTATTATTTTTTATTGAATATTTTAGTGTCATCAGTACTCATCTCATATTTTGTATTATTTTCTTAAGAAACACCTTAGATAATTGTATTTTGGTTAGACTAAATAAATATTTGAAGCACAAGTTAATTATATGTTTGTATGCAAACTTTACCGAAACAATCCAAAAATTTGAAAAAATCTGAGGTTTATTAGTTTAGTTTGATTTATAAATTTAAAAATTCAACACAATGGTTTGGTTTGGTATTTGAAAACCCCGAACCAACCCGAGGTTGAAAAATCCGAATTTTATTAGTTTGGTTAGGTTTATAAATTTAAAAATTTTACACAAATGGTTTGGTTTGATATTTGAAAAACCCGAACCAACCCGGTCATGTACACCCCTATTGTTGAGTGTATCACACTCACTTTGACATGTCAACAAAAAGTGTCAAAATGACACAACGGGACCCTACATGAGGTGTCTACAATGAACATCGCCCAGTTAAGATGTCTAAGTGCAAGTTGGTGCCAACTTTAAGGGGTCATCGATGGATTTGACCTTTAATTATTTGTATGAATACAAAAAAATTCGACCAATTGTACAATGAAAATAAGCCTTATGGCAATGAATGTGTTTTGTGTATGGTGGAATGCGCTGCCAGTTATAGCTAGTCATGTCAAGTAAGGCAGATTGGTTAGACATCATAAGAACAAGGGTTGTTGAGTGGTCTATAGGACCTTTAATTTATGATGTCCTATGTTTGTGATTATTCTTGTCAAATAGAGTTTTTCTCTGGATAAGAAGAGGAAGAAATGTTTTATGATAGCAGCAAGGGGACTTGATATTGAATGGAGTCATAAACCAAAGTATTGGAAATGGTTATCTCACTCTGACTCCAGGTTTTATATATTCGCAGTCCCTTTCCATATTTTAGTATAAAATTTGAAAGAAATCAGAAATAATTATTGAGCAAGGTTAATTTTTTTTGTAGATTCGCGGAAGTGGCTAAACTCAAGAAGGTCTATTGGTTTGAAATTCAAGGAAAACTCGATACTCGAAGACTGTCAAAAAGAACAAAATATGTTGTTTATCTAGTGTTCAAATTGGAAAATAAATTTCATGGCCTTGAAACTGTTAGTGCAGTTGTTAGATTTGTTGATTTTGTGAGTAAAAACGACACGGAGAAACGAGCTAGTGTTGTGCATTTTGCAAGACGAGGACCTAGAGAAATGCTATCCTTCAAAAGAGCTGATGGATGGATGGAATTAAAAATGGGAGACTTTTTCAATGATGCAGGAGAAGACGGATATGTTGACGCGCAATTAATGGAAACCAAGAAACTCGATGAAAAAAGTGACCTAATTATTCAAGGAGTGGAGTTTCGTCCCGAATGAAGAAGAGAATAATCCTCCTCTTACTATGCCCTTTTGTTTTGGTCTCATTTTGATTCATTCAAGTACTTCTATATATATGGCCCTTCTAGAGGAACACACTGATAGAGAAAATTAAATTTGATTAGACAATGTGTGTTTGTAGTAAGGTCTATTTTTTAAACATTTTAATATGATTCTACAAGATTTAGTTTCGTTCAAGTGTCAAGCTTATTTGCATCGACATCTAGCTAGTTGTTTAACAAAATTCATGTACTTTGGTTATTTGTGTTTGTGTTCGATCCTTAGCTAAAATGACGCACTGGGATTTTTTTACAGTCCAAAAGTGGTGCTACATTTTTGTTTTAGAAGAGAGTATAACAACATTATGAGTATCTATTTCTTCCCAAGTAACTTAAAACAAATCAAAGCTTAAATACTACGATCTTTCCATCTCAAATTATATCTCATGATTTTTTTAAATTAACTATCTCAAGTTTTTTGTCATTTTAGGAGTTCAAGATAAAATTAATTATTTTTTTATATTTTATCTAAAGAGTAGTAATGTTCTTGAAACTACAATTACTTTAATACATAAGTAGAGAAAATATTTAATTTAAAGAGATTATATAAATAAGTAGAGAAATTTTATCTGATGCCGTAGGCTGGCAATTAACCTCTATAATATACATGGGAGGGTTCCCGCCTAGTGTCATTGTGCATGTATTAGATCTCGCACAAGTAATATCATATTTTATGACTTGAAATAGGAAGATGATAAGAAGTTCTCATGAAGACTATGAATAGTTTTTACGATGCTTTTCTGAGTTTTAGAGGTGAAGATACGCGTAGAACAATAGTTTTAACTGTTCTAATTATATATTAATATGGTCATCTTCAAACTTTTACATTGACATTGGATACACAACTCCAATTAATTGGTCCATATTGAAGATATCCATTACTAGGCCTACCAATTTAATAGTACTAGAGAAATTCCATCCTCAAATTTAGTGGAAAATATCAAACATTAATCTTTCAATGTCATAACAACTTAGAGTAATTAATTAATAATATTATCAGATTACCATAATATTTTGTTATTCAATAATACTATATATTTTGTTTAGTTTCTAACGTAATAACTAAAATAGGGGACCTTTGTAATTTTGTATCGTGGCACCTTTATCGAGACGATATGTTATTTGTCTCTGATTGAGCCTGATATAGGCAAAATTTTCATCAGAAATTTTATCATTTACTATATTTGAAATCGATGATATTGTATCTATGCGTCGCAATAGACGATGGTTTAATTATTAGTCCAAGAAAAATCATCGTTTAGTGTATTGCACACCAATTTTTCAGCCCAGTAGACTGTTTTAGAGAAAAACTCCATGACAACTTAGTTTTCATGGTTTTCTTTTTTAGATTCAAACAATAAGAACTTTGACTAACATTTACGATGTATTTTTTATCATATTGATATGCAAAAAATTGCAATTTATAGTACTTTTCGTATAGTTTTTGAATATCTAAATTTTTAGTTTAAATTATTGAATTAATATAATCTAATTTAACTTTGAAAATTAGTCAAATTAACTTTCGAAAAACATAATATTACAACGAAAAAGGAACAGAGGGAGTATCAAACATATGGTATTACTTAATTGTGCGAGATCTAATATACGACGACGTACACTTAGAGGTCGTTTGATAGGGTGTATAAAAATAATGTTAAATAGAGTGTATTAGTTATGCTTGTATGCACTATACATAAATTATTTTTTATGCATTGTTTGGTTTGGTGTACAAAAAATAACATGAATTGCATAAAAAATATTTATTTATAAAAATATCCTCCACAATTATGATGGAAAAGATGTAAAAAGGAGTTTTGAGGGGTAATTGAGTTTTTAACCATACTAATGCATGTATTGAATCTCTTTGTGTTACTAATACCTAAAAATAAATGATATTAGTAAAACATTCTTTCATACACAATAAAGTGTATAACTAATGCGTGCAAATAAGATACTACTAATACACAGAGCTAATGCGTGCATTATTTTTGCTAATACACTCTGTCGACACCACAAGACTTTTGTTGCCTAAGTCAAAAGTCTTCTTAGCTGTATTTTGTACGACCTCATTAATGTAGGTTACATTTTCATGACTTTGAAATAGAAACATGATAAGAACATAAAGACTATGAATAAATAGTGAAAAGAATTGGTGAAGTGTTGTTCTTCATTAAGTTGAGAATTTCCCTATTAGTTTTTGGCAATTGTGTAACTAATATTCTTCAACAATGTCACACACTTCTTCTTCCAAAATTCAAAAGTACGATGCTTTTCTGAGTTTTAGAGGTGTAGATATACGTAGAACATTTGTGAGTCATCTCTATAACGCTTTAATACAAGGAAGAATTAATGTTTTCAAAGACGATGAACGTCTAGAAACTGGAAAATCAATTTCTGATGAACTACCAAAAGCCATAGAAGAGTCTAAATTTGCTATAGTGATATTTTCTGAAAGTTATGCATCATCAAAATGGTGTTTAGACGAGCTTGCACACATCATAAAGTGTCGAAAGGAATTCGACCTAATCGTAATTCCTATTTTCTATAATGTGGATCCATCAGATGTGCGTCATCAAACTCAAACTTTTGTTGAGTCTTTTTCCAAACATGAGGAAAAATATAAAGATGATATGGAGAAAATTCAAAGATGGAGGGATGCTTTTGCGGAATCTGGGAAAATATCAGGGTACCATTTGCAAAATTACAGGTAAGATTACTTTTCCTTTTCTTATTACTCTCCGACAGTTCCAATTTAAGTCTCTTAATTTGACTGGAAATGAAGTTAAAGAAAATAAAGAGATTTTTTTTATCTTAAACATGGAATATAGAAAAAAGGCACTCTCTTATGGACAAATCAAAAAGGAAAGTAAAGACACTTAGCTTCCATATGGACATGAAATCCCAAATTATATATTATTTCTTTTAGAAAATTTGAAATTTCATATCATGAATCAAAATTGCATGTGCAAACACAAATTTGAAATAATGATTTCATATCAAATATCCATATATAAGCATAAACTGAGTCAAAGGGAGTAGTATTTTTTTAGCTTTGCCCTCATGGGTAATTCAAGAAACATAGTGTCTTTATGGTTGTGCAAGAATAATTATAAGCAATAAAATAAGGCATAGAATATAATAAAAGAGAGCATACACTAGGGTGCGAACTCTAATCTTATATTCTCATTGTTTCAATTTATGTGACAAATTTTCTTTTTAGTTCATTCAATAAAAAGAATATTACATTTCTATAATCGGATTAGATTAGAAATAAGGATATTCGTAATAAAAGAGAGTGACCTCCATGGAGGACAAGATGAAGGAAGCAAGACGGACATGCATGTGAAAAGGAGATGCACCAGTGAGGAAGTGCAAGAGGTTGGTTATATAGGGTACGAGGAGAGGCAGAAGTAGGCCAAAAAAGTATTGAAGAGAGGTGATAAGATAGGATATGACCCAGCTTCAGGTTACTGAGGACATAACCTTAGATAAGAGGATGTGGAGGACACGTAACTCATAAGTGCAATATGAAAGTATATAAACAGAGAAAGTACTGCAACATTACACAATAGTGTTGGGTTCATAACAGTTGGTGTTTGTCATTGTCATTATACTAGTATTATTGTAGTTCTTGTTTTTGTTATTTTGATTAATATCGCACTATTTTGTTGTTACTTGTTATATTTTCATCATTGTCTCAGTTTTCTTTGTATCTGCATTTGTTGCACTTGAGCCAAGCGTCTATTGAAAATACCATCTCTATTTTCACGAGGTAGTGGTAAGGACTATGTACATTCTACCCTTCCCAAACGCCACTTGTGGGATTTCACCGCGTATGTTGTTGTTGTTAACTTTAAAATTTCTCTTTTACCCTTAATAATATGATTTACAATCACATAAATGTTTAAGGTTTGTTTAAAACCACAAATTTCACTAGGTATTTTCTTTCTTTAACTTTGTTTCATGTCAAACAATGTCACATAATTATAAATTGAGACAAAGAGAGTATTTGATTTCTAATGTTTGAACTATTTTCATTGTTAACATTTAGGGATGAGGCAGATTGCATCAAAAAGGTTGTTGACAAATGTCATTATTACATATTGAATCTGATGACCATTACAACGACGATGTTTTAAAGGGCCCTAAATCTCCAATTCTTATTGATGGAGGCAAAATGGTATATTGTTTCTTTTATAATTTGAATCCTTTTAGTAAAATTTGATATATATAATTTATTTTGTTATTTTCGTGAATATTAGAATTGATTTGTCATTTATTCGATATGTTTTCTAGTTTCTGATGTTTCATGTTTGTGATTTGATCTGTCAAATAGAGTTTTTCACTGGATAAAAAGACGGGGAAGAAATGTTTTATGGTAGCAGCAAGGGGACTTGAAATTGAATGGGGTGGTACACCAGAGTATTGGGAATGGTTATCTCATCTGGACTCAAGGTTTTATATATTTGTGATTCCTTTTTATTACTAGAATAAATTTTGAAAGGATCTGAACTATTACTACATGCCTATAATTATTGAGCAATGTGATTATTATTTTTAGATTCGCGGAAGTGGCTAAACTCAAGAGGGTTTGTTGGCTTGATATTCGAGGCAAAATTGAAACTCGAAGACTGTCGAAAAGAACCAAATATGTTGTTTATCTAGTGTTCAAATTGGAAAATAAATGGCATGGCCTTGAAACTGCTAATGCAGTCGTTAGATTTGTTGATTCTGTGAGTGACATTGAAGCAGAGCAACGAACTAGTGTTGTACATTTTGCAGGACAAGGACCTAAAGAGACGCTACCCTTTAGAAGAGGTGATGGATGGATGGAATTAAAAATGGGAGATTTTTTCAATGATGCAGGAGAAGACGGAGATGTAGATGCACGATTAATGGAGACTAAACATCTCGGTGAAAAAAGTGGCCTCATTGTTCAAGGAGTGGAGTTTCGTCCCGAATGAAGAAGAGAAGAATCCTTCTCTTACTATGCCCTTTTGTTTTGGTCTCATTTGGATTGATTCAATTAGTACTTTTATATATGGCGCCCTTTCTAAAGGAACGTATTGATCGAGATGATTGAATTTGATTAGGAAATGCGCGTAAGTGGAAGAAGAAAGCTGAGGAGGCAGTTGCAGAACGCGGTTCGTCAGACAAAAATATGAAAGCATTTGTGGATGAACTGAAAAAAAATCCATGCCAAGAAACAAGAAGAAAATGTCTAGTCTTGTTTAACTACATTCATTTCAAGTGTATAATTCAATCTATGGAATGTAAATCGAGTATGTTGTTGTTGTTTTTCTGCTTTTTATCGCACGTTTCTACTTTTTGTTTATATAGTATGTGAACTCAAACAAATGGAAAGTGCCTGTGAGTAATTAGTTTCAAGAAAGCGGTCGTTCACGTCAGGAATAGAGGTCGTTAAAGATGTACTTTCTTTTCCTTTTGTTCATCTAGATTGTGTTGGTGTTCAATGCACCACTTGTCTAGTCTGATCTATGCGAGCCTACATAGAGCACAAGATCGAAAAGAATGCATTGAATGGATGTCCGGTTATATGTTTGAATATAAAATTATATGGATAAGCATCTCTTTAAATTAGAAATAAACAACATCTAGTAGCTCTTAAGCATAAGATGTTCCTCATCAGCTGACACAAAAGATTTTCAAGGAAACATACTTATCTAGACGAGGTCAATAGTCGATCAAAAAGGCTCAACGACCTAGGCTAGTGACCTTCATTGCACTTTGAAGGAGAGTCCAAATAAGGTTGGCCCAAGTGGTCGATCGGTCTATGTCATAATTTGTGGTCGAGTTCTATAAAATTAAATTAATAGACATATGCGTTCTACGTGGCAATTTACGTCGTATATGACATCCTACGTACATGTCACGTGGATGCATGTGTCTACTTTTTCAACTTTATACAAACTTAAGTACCTACTTGTGCACTTTCAAAATTGAAGGATATAAATATAAGTTAAGATCAAGTTAAAAGACACGTGTATGTATTATATTAAATATTATACCCACAAATAATACAATACAATAAAAAAAATACTTATTAAAGTCAATGATCCAAATAGAGTTTGTTTAGAAGTAATTACTTAGTTGATTGTGACATAACTAAAACTCATTTGATCAAAGTTGTAGAAAAGTTAAATTAATAATCAATTAACTAACACACCGAATCAAATCGAGTGCCAAAAAGTCAAACAAACCGACTTTTAATTACCTATTGTTTCGTAACGTATGGTAATGAATTGTATTATTTTAATATTATGATTTGCTAAGTATTGGTCATGTATAAGATAAGTATCAAAAAAATAAAAAATAAAAAATTAATACATATATTATTTTATGTAATACTTTTTACCAAACGACCCTTGAAGTTGTTGAAAATTTCGAAGACTTGATGTTGTAGAGCCAATAATCCCGAGGTAATAAAGTCTTTTAAGATCGAAGTGAGGGTTGTTTGGTAGCTGATTAGAGTTATGACAAGTATTAGTAATATATAAATTAGTTAGGAGAGAATTTATGTATTATTTTATACAAAGTTTAGATATTCATTAATCATATATTGATTATTGATATAGAACTTATTCCACATTCTATATATCCTGTACAAAATAATACATACATATATTTTCTTATAACTTATACATTCATTATTATACAGATTTCCGAATTACAAATCAAATAGTATCATATATTAACCTAAGATCTAATACACGCATAACGACACTTTGACTTTTCTTCACCTTCTTGGCCAAGGGCTAAGTCAAAAGTCTTCTTAAATTATACTTGTTTTTAGTACGTACTCTTTAATTTCTCATTAAAAAAAAAATAGGGTACATTTTTTATGATTTCAATTAGGAACATGATAAGAAGTTACAATAAAGACTATGAATAAATAGTAAAAAAAGGTGAAGTCTTGTTCTTCATCAAGTCTTTAGCAATTATACCTAATATTCTTCAACAATAATGTCACACACTTTTTCTTCTGAAATTCACAAGTACGATGCATTTCTGAGTTTTAGAGGTGAAGATACACGAAGAACATTCGTGAGTCATCTCTATAACGCTTTAATACAAGGAAGAATTGATGTTTTCAAAGACGATGAGCGTCTAGAAACCGGAAAATCAATTTCTGACGAACTACCAAAAGCCATAGAAGAGTCTAAATTTGCTATAGTGATATTTTCTGAAAGCTATGCATCGTCAAAATGGTGTTTAGATGAGCTTGCACACATTATAAAGTGTCGAAAGGAATTGAAACAAATCGTAATTCCTATTTTCTATAATGTGGATCCATCAGATGTGCGTCATCAAACTCAAACTTTTGCTGTGTCTTTTTCCCAACATGAGGAAAAATACAAAGACGATATGGAGAAGATTCAAAGATGGAGGGATGCATTTGCGGAGTCTGGGAAAATATCAGGGTATCATTTGCAAAATTTCAGGTAAGATTACTTTTCTTTGTCTTATTAACAGTTAAGTCAAACATGTCATATAAACTGAGTCAAAGAGAATATTTAATATGATTTCTAAAGTTCGAGGTAAATAGTTGTTCTATTCATTGTTACATTTAGGGATGAGGCAGATTGCATCAAAAAAGTTGTTGAAAGACTAATGTCAGTATTACATATTGAATCTGATGACGATGATGACGATGACGTACGTGCCTTCATACGGGGCATGGACAATAACTCTCCAATTCCTATCGATGGAGGCAAAATGGTATTATTTCTTTTATAATTTGAATCCTCTTAGTGATATCTATCTTATCACGACCATTAAGTGCCTAGTTGCTAGTTTCAAAATTGTGTTAGTTGACCCTTGAATATATTGTTTCAATTATCAATACAAAATCCTATTTAGTAAGTAATTATATATAATGATCAATAGTCTTTAAAATACCAAATATTATGTATACATGTTTTTTTTATAAATAATTAATTCACACTTGGCATATGTCCATAACTAAAATTACATATTCAATTATAGTTTTATTCTTTTATTGCGTTATTTTCATAAATATTAAAATTTAAATTAATATACAACTAATTGTCAATGAAAAGGACCAATGTCTATGTGTACCGTGTTACATGTATGGGTGAAACTGTGGAAGTCATGTCAAGTGAGCAGGGTCAGTCCATGACCGATCCAACCCGACCTGATAAGAAAGGGCAAATGACTAGCCTGCCCCATTCATAAGGGTTGTTGGGTGGTCATCAGGGTCCAGGCACAGGCCAGCTACTGGCTTGGTCCATTCATTAGGATTGTTGAGTGGTCTCTATAGGACCTTTTTCGATTTGTTTTCTAATTTATGATGTCCTATGTTTGTTATTTGTCTTGTCAATTAGAGTTTTTCGTTAGATAAGAAGAGGAAGAAATGTTTTATGATAGCAGCAAGGGGACTTGATTATGAATGGAGTCATAAACCAAAGTATTGGGAATGGTTATCTCACTCTGACTCCAGGTTTTATATATTCGCAATCCCTTTCCATATTTTAGTATAAAATTTGAAAGAAATCAGTAATAATTATTGAGTAAGGTGAATTTTTTTGTAGATTTACGGAAGTGGCTAAACTCAAGAAGGTCTATTGGCTTGAAATTGAAGGCAAAATTGATTCTCGAAGACTGTCAAAAAGAACCAAATATGTCGCATATCTAGTGTTTAAATTGGAAAAACAATTCCATGGCCTCGAAACTGTTAATGCAGTTGTTAGATTTGTTGATTCTGTGAGTAAAAAAAATGCGGAGAAACAAGCTAGCATTGTGCATTTTGCAGGAGGAGGACCTAGAGAAACGCTACCCTTCAAAAGAGCTGATGGATGGATGGAATTAAAAATGGGAGACTTTTTCAATGATGCAGGAGAAGACGGATATGTTGATGTGCGATTAATGGAAACTAAGAAACTCGATGAAAAAAGTGGCCTCATTGTTCAAGGAGTGGAGTTTCGTCCCGAATGAAGAAGAGAATAATCCTCCTCTTACTATGCCCTTGGCCCTTCTAGAGGAACGTACTGATAGAGAAAATTGAATTTGATTAGACAATGTGTGTTTGTAGTAAGGTCGAAATTTTAAACATTTTAATATGATTCTACAAGATTTAGTTTCGTTCAAGTGTCGAGCTTATTTGCATCGACATCTAGCTAGTTGTTTAACAAAATTCATGTACTTTGGTTATTTGTGTTTGTGTTCGATCCTTTGTTAAAATGACGCACTGGATTTTTTTACAGTCCAAAAAGTGGCGCTACATTTTTTTTTTAGAAGAGAATATAACAACATTATGAGTATCTATTTCTTCCCAAGTAACTTAAAACAAATCAAAGCTTAAATACTATGATCTTTCCATCTCAAATTATATCTCATGATTTTTTAAAAATAACTATCTCAAGTTTTTTGTCATTTTAGGAGTTCAAGATAAAATTAATTATTTTTTTTCATATTTTATCTAAAGAGTAGTAATGTTCTTGAAACTACAAATACTTCAATACATAAGTAGAGAAAATATTTAATTTAAAGAGATTATATAAATAAGTAGAGAAATTTTATTTGATGCCGTAGGCGGGCAATTAACCTCCATTGTACATGGGAGGGTGCCCGCCTAGTGTCATTGTGCATGTAGTAGATCTCGCACAAGTAATATCATATTTTATGAGTTGAAATTGGAAGATGATAAGAAGTTCCCATAAAGAATATCAATAGTCTTTACGATGCTTAATTTTTTGAATTTTAGAGGTGAAGATACACGTAGAACAATAGTTTTAACGGTATAAGTATACATAATTTTAAGTTTACTTAAAAGAGTGGTCCTAATAAAATATTAATATGGTCATCTTCAAACTTTTACATTGACATTGGATACACAACTCCAATTAATTGGTCCATATTGAAGATATCCATTACTAGGCCTACCAATTTAATAGTACTAGAGAAATTCCATCCTCAAATTTAGGGCTGGGCATTTGGTATTTCGGTTTGATTTCAGTTTTTTTTTTTTTTGATTTTTTTGGTTTCCAGTTCTTGTACAACATGTACCAAACACCAAACTGAAATAATTTTCGGTTCGGTTTTTATTATTTCGGTTCGGTTTTTGTTAATTTGGTTTTTGTTATGGACCTGCTTAGTGGGCTTTTTAAAATTTTGTAAGTTTTTTGTTTATTTTATTTATGATTATTTCTTTTTACTTATTTTACTCTGTTTTTCAAATTATTGTATGATTCAAAATAACAAATTATTTGAAATCGATGATATTGTATCTATGTGTCGCAATAGACGATGGTTTAATTATTAGTCCAAGAAAAATCATCGTTTAGTGTATTGCACACCAATTTTTCAGCCCAGCAGACTGTTTTATAGAAAAACTCCATTTCTTTTTAGTGGTCATGGTTTTCTTTTTTAAATTCAAACAATAAAAATTTTGACTAACATTTTATGATATATTTTTTTATCATATTAATATGCAAAAAATTGCAATTTATTGTAATTTTCGTATAGTTTTTGAATATCTAAATTTTTAATTTAAAATATCAAATTAATATAATCTAATTTAACTTTAAAAATTAGTTAAATTATCTTTCGAAAAGCGCAACATTACAACGAAAAAGGAACGGATGGAGTATCAAACATATGGTATTACTTAATTGTGCGACATCTAATATACGACGACATACACTTAGAGGTCATTTGATAGGATGTATAAAAATAATGTTAAATAGAGTGTATTAGTTATGCTTGTATTCACTATACATAAATTATTTTTTATGCATTATTTAGTTTGGTGTACAAAAAATAACATGAATTGCATAAAAAATATTTATTTATAAAAATATCCTCCATAATTATGATGGAAAAGATGTAAAAAAGAGTTTTAAGTGGTAATTGAGTTTTTAACCATACTAATGCATGTATTGAATCTCTTTGTGTTACTAATACCCAGAAATCAATAATATAGTAATACACTTTTTCATACACAATAACGTGTATAACTAATGTGTGCAAACAAAATACTATTAATACACAAAGTTAATGCGTGTATTATTTTTGCTAATACACTCTACTAACACCGCAACTTTTGTTGGCTTTTTTGGCCAAGGGCTAAGTCAAAAGTCTTCTTATCTGTATTTTGTACGATCTCATTAATGAAAATGTCGGTTACCTTTTGACTTTGAAGGATTAGAAACATTATAAGACCATAAAGACTCTGAATAAGTAGTGAAAAAATTAGGTGAAGTGTTGTTTTTCATTAAGTTGAGAATTTCCAAATTAGTTTTTAGCAATTGTAACTAATATTCTTCAACAATGTCACACGCTTCTTCTTCTAACATTCAAAAGTACGATGCATTTTTGAGTTTTAGAGGTGAAGATACACGCAGAACATTTGTGAGTCATCTTTATAACGCTTTAATACAAAAAAGAATTAATGTTTTCAAAGATGATGAACGTCTAGAAACCGGAAAATCAATTTCTAATGAACTACCAAAGGCCATAGAAGAGTCTAAATTTGCTATAGTGATATTTTCTGAAAGCTATGCATCGTCAAAATGGTGTTTAGACGAGCTTGCACACATCATGAAGTGTCGAAAGGAATTGGACCAAATTGTAATTCCTATTTTCTATAATGTGGATCCATCAGATGTGCGTCATCAAACTCAAACTTTTGCTGAGTCTTTTTCCCAACATGAGGAAAAATACAAAGACGATATCGAGAGGATTCAAAGATGGAGGGATGCATTTGCAGAGTCTGGGAAAATATCAGGGTATCATTTGCAAAATTACAGGTAAGATTACTTTTCTTTGTCTTATTAACTGTTTCAAGTCAAACGTGTCATATAAATTGAGTCAAAGA